>WBZZ01001248.1:110000-117500 GCA_019918135.1 Paulinella micropora
TCTAACTATCTCCTACAGTGACGATTTTGTGTCCGCCGTTAATCGCGCGCAGCGCAAGGGCTAAACAGGCAACCAACTCCTGACCATGGCTGATGAAGTCGGGGCGTGATGCAAAGGGTTGATGAAGTCGGGGTTGTAGAAAGGTAACTCACAACGAGCGTGAACTCCTGAAACTTCGACTTGCTCATGGCATCATCTCCTTAGGGCACGCGCTCCTGGGGAGTGTTCTAGTGTTGTCCCGTATAGTTCAAAAGGGCTCGGCTACCTTTCGGCTTGAACTGGGCACAGACACCAACCACAGCGAGACAGTGGTTGGTGTGCAGCTTGGCCGGTGCTGAAAGTTCTTGTCCGGGGGTAGTATAGGAGGCCATGGCTTTTCAAGCTAAACCACGCCCATAGATTAAACATTAAACATATATCTATCTATCTGTCTATCGTCACTCTGCCCCTGCGGGGAGGCAGAAGAAACTGTGGAACATTTCCTCCTTGACTGTGATCGGTACGGTAGCGACAGGGATCTCATGATGGACATGATCAGGGCAGATTACACTTGCGAGCGTAAGGGCAAGCCCAGCTGTGGCCAGTTCTTATCAGAATCATCCGATGAGGGCTCGGAAACAGAAATGAGCACGTTCATTTTGGGGGGCCCCGACGCGTCAGCGCATTCCGTGCCCGAGCGCGGATGCACATATCCAATTCTTTGTCCAACAACCCTACGAAACCCGAGGCAGAGACTTGGCCCGCCTTCTGAGGCCCGCTGCCGATCGAGACGGCCAGCAGGTAATCAGGAGTTACTTTGTTTCCAAACGACCTCGCCACCAATCACACCATGTGCCCGATAACTCTTCCAGTCCCAACTCCTCCGTGCCAGACACTCAAAGACCCCACAAGAGGACACGCGTAGAACCGTCAGACTGCATAAATTCTGAGCTTAGTGCTCATTCCCAGCCCGCTACCCAGTCGCCGATTGGCGGCGGGCTGGAATGCATGCCTATGTCTTCGGATATGCACAGCTGATAGACCAAACATATCTATCTATCTATCTATCTATCTATCTATCTATCTATCTATCTATCTATCTATCTATCTATCAATCTATCTATCTATCTATCTATCTATCTATCTATCTATCTATCTATCTATGTATCTATCTATCTATCTATGTATCTATCTATCTATCTATTAAACAGGGATGGAAAGCTTATGCAGATAGACAATCATCTTGAGACCTTTCAGGCCACACCTGCAAGAAGATAGATAGATAGATAGATAGATAGATAGATAGATAGATAGATATCTAGATAGATAGATAGATAGATAGATAGATAGATAGATAGATAGATAGGTACATAGATAGATAGATAGTCTCACCTAATGACAACTTTTATTATTATTATTATTATTATTATTATTATTATTATTATTATTATTATTATTATTATTATTATTATTATTATTATTGGAGTGTTGACTGTGACATATTTGAGGGAAATCCCGATGAAAAAACCTAGTCACACTTGCTAAACAGAGTTCCAGCCCAATGGCCTCAAGGCGTTAAACTGTGACGCCAACTCATAACCCTTTGGTGGTAGATGCTGGGGAGGAGGGTCGTTGCGCGCGTAAAAGATCTTAAACTCCGCATATGCTGGTTGATAGCCCAGGACCCAGCAGACACCAGATTGTTATGGGTGTTTCGAGGCAGCTCTAGCAACCGCGCTTGGTGTATGCACTTACATATTCGGTGACGTCTTGCAAGAGGTTGCTGGGACTGCGGAATAACCTCGGCTTAGTGCAGTCTTGCCCTCAGGAGCTCCATCGGTGGCCCCGATCATCAGGCGAGAGACTGACACGGGGGGGTGGAGGACCTCGAACAAGGGTATTGGAGGCTTATGTCCGTTGAGGATATGCCATTAGCTGCATCAGTACGCCTCAGATATATTATTATTATTATTATTATTATTATTATTATTATTATTATTATTATTATTATCATTATTATTATGGACACCGTGATAGCCCAGTGGTCAAGTTCTACCATCTGGGCCCTGTCGCCAGTTCGATTCCCGTCGGTGCCACCAGTATTTTCATTGAACATACCGCTCCGTCTGGACCAGTATTTTCATTGAACATACCGGTCCGTCTGGAAGTGTTGGAACTGCCCTTGCGGGGGTGTCATTAGAGCCTATCGTCAATTCTTCGTACTCCCCTCACGGGTGAGACGATGGAGGCGCATGTGCAGAAATGCATCAGCCATTGACAGAGAAGCACTATTATTATTATTATTATTATTATTATTATTATTATTATTATTATTATTATTATTACTATTACTATTACTATTATTATTATTATTATTGATGGAGGCGCATGTGCAGATTTGCATCAGCCATTGACAGAGAAGCACTATTATTATTATTATTATTATTATTATTATTATTATTATTATTATTATTATTATTATTATTATTATGGACACCGTGATAGCCCAGTGGTCAAGTTCTACCATCTGGGCCCTGTCGCCAGTTCGATTCCCGTCGGTGCCACCAGTATTTTCATTGAACATACCGATCCGTCTGGACCTATTTTCATTGAACATACCGGCCCGTCTGGAAGTGTTGGAACTGCCCTTGCGGGGGTGTCATTAGAGTTTATCGTCAATTCTTCGTACTCCCCTCACGGGTGAGACGATGGAGGCGCATGTGCAGAAATGCATCAGCCATTGACAGAGAAGCACTATTATTATTATTATTATTATTATTATTATTATTATTATTATTATGGAGGGGTGCACAGTATGGCACCCCACGGGAAGAGGAGGTGGTTGGGCCTCTTCCCACTGGTTTCGAGGCTATGTCGTTGTGTTGGCTCCGAGGCTATGTTGTTGTGTTGGTTCCGAGGCTATGTAGTTCTGTTGGTTCCGAGGCTCTGTTGTTGTGTGGGTTCCGAGGCTATGTCGATGTGGGTTCCGAGGCTATGTTGTTGTGTTGGTTCCGAGGCCATGTCGTTGTGTTGTTTTTTATAAGACATACACCACGTGGGATCAAAGGGGTATTTACATTCCGCGATCTAGGGGTGGTGACGGGTTTCGAGGCGTCCCAGATACTTACCACAAAACGTCCTCATGCGCTGGCAGACCGCATGAAATGTCTGCTACCCCTGTGAGTACCTCCATGCGGGACCTACCCAGTCTCGTGGAGCTCTCACGCGGGGAAGATCAATCATTTGTAGTTGATTTCCTGCAAGGTACCCGACACTGTGCGGGTAGTAGGGACTTCCTTTTGGGGCCTTCTATGCAGGATGGTTAGAGTCACTCTTCCCTCCCCAACATACTCACTGTAGTCCCTGTTGGGTCGAGGGATGGAGGCGCATGGCCCTCGGGCTCAGCCATGACAGATCAATATATATATATATTATTATTATTATTATTGTTATCCCTGAAAGGTGTTGGTGAAGGGGTTGGGGGGTTTTGGGGGAGGGGGAAAATGAAAATTTGTACCCCCCCCCACCCCCACCCCCACCCGCATTTTCGCACCCCTATCCCTATAAATCATGGTTTGTGGAAACCAGGAGGAATTGGGAGCTCATATTTGTAGGGTGGTTAGCCCCAGACTTGATCTTGATGCTGATATGATTTTTTGGAATTCACGCAAATATTTGCGTTAGGGCAGTGTCCTGAATGCCAAAATTCCTTGTTTTTTTGGCCTTTTTTTGCACCCCCCATCCCTATAAATCATGGTTTGAGGGAGCCAGGAGGAATTGGGAGCTCATATTGGCAGGGTAGCTAGCCCCAGATTCGATCTTGATGCTGGCATAATGTTTTTGGAATGCACGCAAATATTTGCATTAGGGGAGTGTCCTGAATGCCAAATTTCCTTGTTTTTTTAGCCTTTTTTTGCACACCCCCCCCTATAAATCATAGTTTCTGTGAACCAGGAGGAGTTGGGAGCTCATATTGACAGGGTGGCTAGCCCCAGACTCGATGTTGGTGCTGTTATAGTGTTTTTGGAATTCACACATATTTGCGTTAGGGGAGTGTCCTGAATGCCAAATCCTTGTTTTTTAGCAGTACTTGCCGGTGCCCCGGCAATTGAACGTACCCTGTCGACGGGGCAGGGGGGTTCCGGGGGGGCCTCTCCCCGAGAGCCCCAGCCCGGCGATGGTACGTACCCGTTTTGGTCGCGGGTGGCACCCACACCAGAAAATTGAGTTCTTGTGTCACCAGGCGCCCTCCGGCAACTTTGCGTACCCTGTCTACGGGGCAGGGGGAGTCCGGGGGGCCCTCCCCCCGGGAACCCCAGTCCGGCGATTGTACGTACCCGTTTGGTCGCGGGTGGCACGAACCCCAGAAAATTGAGGTCTTGTGCCACCAGGCGCCGTTTGCGCACACCAGAAGGAGTTAGCGGCTGATATTTGGTGTATCTGACACTTCTTGATGAGCTCTCTTGGAAAATATAAAAATTGTTTCGCCAGTGGCATAGACACCAGAAAATTGAGGTTTTTGCGCCACCAGGCGCCGTCTGCGCACACCTGAGGGAGTTTGAGGCTGATGTTTGGTGTACCCGACACCCCTCGGTGCGCTCTCTTCGGAGATAAAAAAGTTTTGGTGGCGGGTGGCACAAAAACCAGAGATTTTAGGTTTTTGTGCCAGAGCTTACACTTGCGTTCTGCTGGTACCTCTGGCAATTGAACGTACCCTGTCGACGGGGAAGGGGGGTCCGGGGGGCCCTTACCCCGGGAACCCAAGCCCGAGGGGGGTGGGGGGGGGGGGGGGGTGTGCGCGAATCGCGCACCGCAAACCATCCTTTCAGGTGTTGGCGCAGCCCCTAGTTATTATTATTATTATTATTATTATTATTATTATTATGGACACCGTGATAGCCCAGTGGTCAAGTTCTACCATCTGGGCCCTGTCGCCAGTTCGATTCCCGTCGGTGCCACCAGTATTTTCATTGATCATACCGATCCGTCTGGACCAGTATTTTCATTGAACATACCGGCCCGTCTGGAAGTGTTGGAACTGCCCTTGCGGGGGTGTCATTAGAGCTTATCGTCAATTCTTCGTACTCCCCTCACGGGTGAGACGATGGAGGCGCATGTGCAGAAATGCATCAGCCATTGACAGAGAAGCACTATTATTATTATTATTATTATTATTATTATTATTATTAGTAGTAGTAGTAGTAGTAGTAGTAGTAGTAGCTAGTAGTAGTAGTAGTAGTAGTAGCTAGTAGTAGCTAGTAGTAGTACTAGTAGTACTAGCAGTAGTAGTAGTAGTATAGTAGTAGTAGTAGTAGTAGTAGTAGTAGTAGTAGTAGTAGTAGTAGTAGTAGTAGTAGTAGTAGTAGTAGTGGTAATAGTAGTAGTAGTAGTAGTAGTAGTAGTAGTAGTAGTAGTAGTAGTAGTAATAGTAATAGTAGTAGTAGTAGTAGTAGTAGTAGTAGTAGTAGTAGTAGTAGTAGTGGTAGTAGTAGTAATGGAGGCGCATGTCTAGGATCTGGATCTGATGCCATAGTCCGAGAAAACCTAATATTATTATTAGAAATATTATTATTGTTATTATTATTATTATTATTATTATTATTATTATTATTATTGGACACCGTGATAGCCCAGTGGTCAAGTTCTACCATCTGGGCCCTGTCGCCAGTTCGATTCCCGTCGGTGCCACCAGTATTTTCATTGAACATACCGATCCGTCTGGACCAGTATTTTCATTGAACATACCGATCCCTGTCTGGAAGTGTTGGAACTGCCCTTGCGGGGGTGTCATTAGAGCTTATCGTCAATTCTTCGTACTCCCCTCACGGGTGAGACGATGGAGGCGCATGTGCAGAAATGCATCAGCCATTGACAGAGAAGCACTATTATTGTTATTACTACTACTACTACTACTACTACTACTACTACTACTACTACTACTACTACTACTACTACTACTACTACTACTACTACTACTACTACTACTACTACTATCATTATTATTATTATTATTATTATTATTATTATTATTATTATTATTATTATTATTATTATTATTATCATTATTATTATTATTATTATTATTATTATGGAGGGGTGCACAGTATGGCACCCCACGGGAAGAGGAGGTGGTTGGGCCTCTTCCCACTGGTTTCGAGGCTATGTCGTTGTGTTGGCTCCGAGGCTATGTTGTTGTGTTGGTTCCGAGGCTATGTTGTTGTGTTGGTTCCGAGGCTCTGTTGTTGTGTGGGTTCCGAGGCTATGTCGATGTGGGTTCCGAGGCTATTTTGTTGCGTTGGTTCCGAGGCCATGTCGTTGTGTTGTTTTTTATAAGACATACACCACGTGGGATCAAAGGGGTATTTACATTCCGAGATCTAGGGGTGGTGACGGGTTTCGAGGCGTCCCAGACACTTACCACAAAACGTCCTCATGCGCTGGCAGACCGCATGAAATGTCTGCTACCCCTGTGAGTACCCCCATGCGGGACCTACCCAGTCTCGTGGAGCTCTCACGCGGGGAAGATCAATCATTTGTAGTTGATTTCCTGCAAGGTACCCGACACTGTGCGGGTAGTAGGGACTTCCTTTTGGGGCCTTCTATGCAGGATGGTTAGAGTCACTCTTCCCTCCCCAACATACTCACTGTAGTCCCTGTTGGGTCGAGGGATGGAGGCGCATGGCCCTCGGGCTCAGCCATGACAGATCAATATATATATTATTATTATTATTATTTTTTTTAATTATTGTAGGTGTGGTCTGGGAGGTGTCAAGATGATTGGGCCGCAACCAGCACGCAGAAGAGCAGGTGTTAGATAGATAGATAGATAGATAGGTAGGTAGGTAGGTAGGTAGATATGTAGGTAGATAGATAGATGGATAGATGGATAGATAGATAGATAGATAGATAGATAGATAGATTATTAGACAGATAGGTAGGTAGGTAGGTGAGAGGTAGGTAGGTAGGTAGATAGATAGATAGATAGACAGATAGATAGATAGATAGATAGATAGATAGTTAGATAGATAGATAGATAGATAGATAGATAACATTAGATTAGATTAGATAGATAGATAGATAGATGGATAGATAGATAGATAGATAGATAGATAGATAGATAGATAGATAGGTAGATAGGTAGGTAGGTAGAGATAGAGATAGAGATAGAGGTAGAGGTAGAGGTAGAGCTAGAGCTAGAGCTAGAGATGGAGATGGAGATGGAGATGGAGATGGAGGTGGAGGTAGAGGGTAGAGGGTAGAGGAGGGCAGAGGGCAGAGGGCAGGGGGGCGGGTAGAGCGGGCAGAGCGGCTAGAGCGGGGAGAGCGGGGAAAGCGGGTAGGGTGGGGAGAGCGGGGAGAGCGGGGAGAGCGGGTAGGGCGGGGAGAGCGGGGAGAGCGGGGAGAGCGGGTAGGGCGGGGAGAGCGGGGAGAGCGGGTAGAGCGGGGAGAGCGGGGAGAGCGGGTAGGGCGGGTAGGGCGGGGAGCGGGGAGAGCGGGGAAAGCGGGGAGAGCGGGTAGGGC
>WBZZ01001248.1:130000-137500 GCA_019918135.1 Paulinella micropora
TCCCCTCACGGGTGAGACGATGGAGGCGCATGTGCAGAAATGCATCAGCCATTGACAGAGAAGCACTATTATTATTATTATTATTATTATTATTATTATTATTGGACACCGTGATAGCCCAGTGGTCAAGTCCTACCACCTGGGCCCTGTCGCCAGTTCGATTCCCGTCGGTGCCACCAGTATTTTCATTGAACATACCGGTCTATTTCTGGACCAGTATTTTCATTGAACATACCGCTCCGTCTGGAAGTGTCGGAACTGCCCTTGCGGGGGTGTCATTAGAGCCTATCGTCAATTCTTCGTACTCCCCTCACGGGTGAGACGATGGAGGCGCATGTGCAAATTTGCATCAGCCATTGACAGAGAAGCACTATTATTATTATTATTATTATTATTATTATTATTACTATTATTATTACTATTATTATTACTATTATTATTATTATTATTGACACCGTGATAGCCCAGTGTTCAAGTTCTACCACTGGGCCCTGTCGCCAGTTCGATTCCAGTCGGTGCCACCAGTGTTTTCATTGAACATACCGGTCCGTCTGGAAGTGTTGGAACTGTCCTTGCGGGGGTGTCATAGAGCCTATCGTCAATTCTTCGTACTCCCCTCACGGGTGAGACGATGGAGGCGCATGTGCAGATTTGCATCAGCCATTGACAGAGAAGCACTATTATTATTATTATTATTATTATTATTATTTGGACACCGTGATAGCCCAGTGGTCAAGTTCTACCATCTGGGCCCTGTCGCCAGTTCGATTCCCGTCGGTGCCACCAGTATTTTCATTGAACATACCGGTCTATTTCTGGACCAGTATTTTCATTGAACATACCGGCCCGTCTGGAAGTGTTGGAACTGCCCTTGCGGGGGTGTCATTAGAGCTTATCGTCAATTCTTCGTACTCCCCTCACGGGTGAGACGATGGAGGCGCATGTGCAGAAATGCATCAGCCATTGACAGAGAAGCACTATTATTATTATTATTATTATTATTATTATTATTATTATTATATTACCATCTGGGCCCTGTCGCCAGTTCGATTCCCGTCGGTGCCACCAGTATGTTCATTGAACATACCGGTCCAGATCTGGACCAGTATTTTCATTGAACATACCGGTCCGTCTGGAAGTGTTGGAACTGCCCTTGCGGGGGTGTCATTAGAGCCTATCGTCAATTCTTCGTACTCCCCTCACGGGTGAGACGATGGAGGCGCATGTGCAGAAATGCATCAGCCATTGACAGAGAAGCACTATTATTATTATTATTATTATTATTATTATTATTATTATTATTATTATTGTTATTGTTATTGACACCGTGATAGCCCAGTGGTCAAGTTCTACCATCTGGGCCCTGTCGCCAGTTCAATTTCCGTCGGTGCCATCAGTATTTTCATTGAACATACCGGTCCGTCTGGAAGTGTTGGAACTGCCCGTGCGGGGGTGTCATTAGAGCCTATCGTCAATTCTTCGTACTCCCCTCACGGGTGAGACGATGGAGGCGCATGTGCAGATTTGCATCAGCCATTGACAGAGAAGCACTATTATCATTATTGCTATTATTATTACTATTATTATTATTATTATTATTATTATTATTATTATTATTATTGTTATTATTATTATTATTATTATTATTATTATTATTATTATTATTTAGGGAGTACATAGGCCATTGGTCCTTTTCAATGGGCTGATTGGTATAAAGCTCCTAGAGTAATGTTCTATGCCGTCACTTCCTTTATTCCACCGATTGGTGTGGAGACTTTCCTTTTGGAATGGAGGACTGGATGCACATGGCCTTTTGGCTCAGCAATTTGGCAGGAGATACATTATTATTATTATTATTATTATTATTATTATTATTATTATTATTATTATTATTATTATCCCTGAAAGGTGTTGGGAGTAGGGGATGGGGGGTTTGGGGGGAGGGGGGAAAATGGAAATTGTGTACCCCCCCCCCCCCTACACACACACACACACCCCGCATTTCCGCACCCCTGTCGGAATAAATCATGGTTTGTGGGAACCAGGAGGAGTTGAGAGCTCATATCGATAGCATGGCTAGCCCCAGACTCGATGTTGATGCTGATATAATTTTTTTGTAATTCACGCAAATGTTTGCGTTAGGGGAGTGTCCTGAATGCCAAAATTCCTTGTTTTTTGGGGAGTATTTGCCGGTACCTTCGGCAAAAACCAGAAAATTGAGGTCTTTGTGCCACCAGGCTCCGTTTGCGCACACCAGAGGGATTTAGCGGCTCATATTTGGTGTATCTGAACCTCTTGATGAGCTCTCTTCGAAAATATAAAAACTGTGGTGCCGGGTGGCGTAAAAACCAGGAAATTCAGGTTTTTGCGCCACCAGGCGCCGTTTGCGCGCACCAGATGGAGTTTGAGGCTGATGTTTGGTGTACCCGACACCTCTCGGTGAGCTCTCTTCGGAGATCCAAAAGTTTTGGAGCCGGGTGGCACAAAAACCAGACGTTATATGTTTTTGTGCCACCAGAGCTTACACTTGCGTTCTGCTGGTACTCCAGCAATTGAACGTACCCCGTCGACGGGGAGGGGGGGGTTCCGGGGGGCCCTCCCCCCGGGAACCCCGGCATTGTACGTACCCCACGCGAATTAGCCGGCACCAAAATGAATATCTGAGAATGCTCCAAGGCTGTAAAAGTTGTGCCTGAAGGGTTTATGCCGGTTACCCCAGGCAAATGAACGTACCCTGTCGACTGTGGGGTGGGGGGGGGGGGGGGGGGGGGTCCGGGGGGCCCTCCCCCCGCAACCCAAGCCCCGCAATTGTACCCGAAGCGAATTTGCCGGCACCAAAATGAATGGCTGAGATTGCTCCAAGGCTGTAAAAGTTGTGCATGTGAGAATGAGAGGAAAAGCGACGTTGGGCAGGCGAGGGTGTGCGGGGTGGGGGTTCGCGAAGCGCACCGCAAACCATCCTTTCAGGTGTTGGCGCAGCCCCTAGTTATTACTGTTGTTATTATTATCATTACTACTACCACTACTACTACTACTACTGCTACTACTACTACTGCTACTACTACTACTACTACTACTACTATTACTACTCTTACTTCGACTATTATTATTATCATTATTGCTATTATTATTTAGGGAGTACATAGGCCATCGGTCCTTTTCCATGGGCTGATTGGTATAAAGCTCCTAGAGCAATGTTCTATGCCGTCACTTCCTTTATTCCACCGATTGGTGTGGAGACTTTCCTTATGGAATGGAGGACTGGATGCACATGGCCTTTTGGCTCAGCAATTGGCAGACGATACATACATACTATTATTATTATTATTATTATTATTATTATTATTATTATTATTATTATTATTACTATTATGGACACCGTGATAGCCCAGTGGTCAAGTTCTACCATCTGGGCCCTGTCGCCAGTTCGATTCCCGTCGGTGCCACCAGTATTTTCATTGAACATACCGGTCTATTTCTGGACCAGTATTTTCATTGAACATACCGGCCCGTCTGGAAGTGTTGGAACTGCCCTTGCGGGGGTGTCATTAGAGCTTATCGTCAATTCTTCGTACTCCCCTCACGGGTGAGACGATGGAGGCGCATGTGCAGAAATGCATCAGCCATTGACAGAGAAGCACTATTATTACTATTATTATTATTATTATTATTATTATTATTATTATGGACACCGTGATAGCCCAGTGGTCAAGTTCTACCATCTGGGCCCTGTCGCCAGTTCGATTCCCGTCGGTGCCACCAGTATTTTCATTGAACGTAACGATCCGTCTGGACCAGTATTTTCATTGAACATACCGGCCCGTCTGGAAGTGTTGGAACTGCCCTTGCGGGGGTGTCATTAGAGCTTATCGTCAATTCTTCGTACTCCCCTCACGGGTGAGACGATGGAGGCGCATGTGCAGAAATGCATCAGCCATTGACAGAGAAGCACTATTATTATTATTATTATTATTATTATTATTATTATATTATTACTATTATTATTGTTATTATCATTATTGGACACCGTGATAGCCCAGTGGTCAAGTTCTACCATCTGGGCCCTGTCGCCAGTTCGATTCCCGTCGGTGCCACCAGTATTTTCATTGAACATACCGGTCTATTTCTGGACCAGTATTTTCATTGAACATACCGGCCCGTCTGGAAGTGTTGGAACTGCCCTTGCGGGGGTGTCATTAGAGCTTATCGTCAATTCTTCGTACTCCCCTCACGGGTGAGACGATGGAGGCGCATGTGCAGAAATGCATCAGCCATTGACAGAGAAGCACTATTGTTATTATCATTATTATTATTGGACACCGTGATAGCCCAGTGTTCAAGTTCTACCATCTGGGCCCTGTCGCCAGTTCGATTCCAGTCGGTGCCACCAGTATTTTCATTGAACATACCGGTCCGTCTGGAAGTGTTGGAACTGCCCTTGCGGGGGTGTCATTAGAGCCTATCGTCAATTCTTCGTACTCCCCTCACGGGTGAGACGATGGAGGCGCATGTGCAGATTTGCATCAGCCATTGACAGAGAAGCACTATTATTATTATTATTATTATTATTATTGTTATTATTATTATTATTATTATTATCACTGAAAGGTGTTAGGAGTAGGGTGTGGGGGGTTTGGGGGAGAGGGAAAATGGAAATTGTGTACACACCCGCGCCCCTCAACTCCCACCCCCCAGCATTTCCGCACCCCTGTCGGAATAAATCATGGTTTGTGGGAACCAGGAGTGGGGAGCTTTGACAGGGTGGCTAGCCCCAGACTCGATCTTGATGCTGATATGATTTTTTTGAATTCACGCAAATATTTGCGTTAGAGGAGTGTCCTGCATGCCAAATTCCCTTTTTTTTTTTCGAACCCCTGTCGGAATAAATCACCTCCTGGTTCCCACAGACCGAGTTGGGAGCTCATATTTGCAGGGTGGCTAGCCCCAGACTCGATGTTTATGCTGGTATAATTTTTTTGGAATTCACGCAAATATTTGCGTTAGGGGAGTGTCCTGCATGCCAAAATTCCTTGTTTTTTAAATTGCACCCCCGTCGGAATAAATCATGGTTTGTGTGAACCAGTAGTTGGGAGCTCATATTGACAGGGTGGCTAGCCCCCGATGTTGATGCTGATATAATTTTTTTTTGGAATTCACGCAAATATTTGCGTTAGGGGAGTGTCCTGAATGCCAAATTCCTTTTTTTTGGGGGGGGGGGTACTTGCCGGTACCTCCGGCAATTTGTCGACGGTGAAGGGGGGGTCCGGGGGGCCTTCCCCCTGGGAAACTCAGCCCTGCAATTGTATGTACCCCACTCGAATCAGCCGGCACCAAAATAATTGGCTGAGCATGATCCAAGGCTGTAAGTGTGGTGCCAGAAATGTTTATGCCGCTTACCTCTGGCAATGGAACGTACCCTGTCGACTGTGGAAAGGGGGGGGTCCCTCCCCCCGGGAACCCAAGCCCTGTGATTGTACGTACCCGAAGCGCATTAGCCGGCACCAAAATAAATGGCTAAGAATTTTCAAGGCTCTAAGAGTTGTGCAAGAAGGGTTTGTGCCGGTTACCTCCGGCAATTGAACGTACCCTGTCGACTGTGGAAAGGGGGGGGGGGGTCCCCCCCGGGAACCCAAGCACTGTAAATGTACGTACCCGAAGCGAAGTAGCCTGCACCAAAATGAATGGCTGAGAATGCCCCAAGGCTCCCAAAGTTGTGCCATTAGGGTTGAGGCTGATTTTTGGTTTTCTCAACCTCGGGACGCGCTCTAGGTAGTGAACTAGTTGAGATAGAGATTTACGAAGATTCTGGTAAAGTAGTGCCAAAGTGAATGGCTGAGAAGGCTCCACGGTTCTAAGAATTTTAGCCAGAGGGGCTTAGTGGCTGATTCTTTGTATTTTCGCAAGCTTGTCACGAGCTCTTTTTTAGGGATATAGTTGAAACGATGAAATTCGAATGTAATAACAAGCAGTGCCAAAATGAATGGCTGAGATTGCACCAAGGCTGTAAAAGTTGTGCGTGTGAGAATGAGAGGAAAAGTGACAGTGGAAAGAGGGGGGCGGCGTGCGCGAAGCGCACCGCAAACCATCCTTTCAGGTGTTGGCGCAGCCTCTAATTATTATTATTATTATTATTATTATTATTATTATTATTATTATTATTATTATTATTTGAGGGAAATCCCGATGAAAAAACCTAGTCACACTTGCTAAACAGAGTTCCAGCCCAATGGCCTCAAGGCATTAAACTGTGACGCCAACTCATAACCCTTTGGTGGTAGATGCTGGGGAGGAGGGTCGTTGCGCGCGTAAAAGATCTTAAACTCCGCATATGCTGGTTGATAGCCCAGGACCCAGCAGACACCAGATTGTTATGGGTGGGGTTTCGAGGCAGCTCTAGCAACCGCGCTTGGTGTATGCACTTGCACATTCGGTGACGTCTTGCAAGAGGTTGCTGGGACTGCGGAATAACCTCGGCTTAGTGCAGTCTTGCCCTCAGGAGCTCCATCGGTGGCCCCGATCATCAGGCGAGAGACTGACACGGGGGGGTGGAGGACCTCGAACAAGGGTATTGGAGGCTTATGTCCGTTGAGGATATGCCATTAGCTGCATCAGTACGCCTCAGATATGGTAAATCTGCCTTGGAGTGTTGACTGTGACATATTTGAGGGAAATCCCGATGAAAAAACCTAGTCACACTTGCTAAACAGAGCTCCAGCCCAATGGCCTCAAGGCGTTAAACTGTGACGCCAACTCATAACCCTTTGGTGGTAGATGCTGGGGAGGAGGGTCGTTGCGCGCGTAAAAGATCTTAAACTCCGCATATGCTGGTTGACAGCAGACACCAGATTGTTATGGGTGGGGTTTCGAGGCAGCTCTAGCAACCGCGCTTGGTGTATGCACTTGCACATTCGGTGACTTCTTGCAAGAGGTTGCTGGGACTGCGGAATAACCTCGGCTTAGTGCAGTCTTGCCCTCAGGAGCTCCATCGGTGGCCCCGATCATCAGGCGAGAGACTGACACGGGGGGGTGGAGGACCTCGAACAAGGGTATTGGAGGCTTATGTCCGTTGAGGATATGCCATTAGCTGCATCAGTACGCCTCAGATATAGAATTATTATTCTACCATCTGGGCCCTGTCGCCAGTTCGATTCCCGTCGGTGCCACCAGTATTTTCATTGAACATACCGGTCCGTCTGGACCAGTATTTTCATTGAACATACCGATCCGTCTGGAAGTGTTGGAACTGCCCTTGCGGGGGTGTCATTAGAGCCTATCGTCAATTCTTCGTACTCCCCTCACGGGTGAGACGATGGAGGCGCATGTGCAGAAATGCATCAGCCATTGACAGAGACTATTATTATTATTATTATTATTATTATTGTTAGTATTATTACTATTACTATTGGACACCGTGATAGCCCAGTGGTCAAGTTCTACCATCTGGGCCCTGTCGCCAGTTCGATTCCCGTCGGTGCCACCAGTATTTTCATTGAACATACC
>WBZZ01001248.1:142500-162500 GCA_019918135.1 Paulinella micropora
AATATTAATAGTATTAATAATAATAATACATTTTATTAATGTGATTATATTGTAGTAAATTAAAATATTTATTAATATTGCTGTTGACAATTTCAAGACTACAAAAAAAATATTTTCAGTTTTTGTCAGATTTTCATTTTTGTGACAGTTTTTCATTTTTGATACAAAAAATTTAAATTTTCCAATTTAACTGTAACATTTTGCGAAAATTTACTATGCTTTGCGGACGAATATTAATTCGAAAAATTTAAATTTCCAAACAAAAATTTAAAATTCCAACCAAAAGTCAAAATCTGACAAAAAAACTAAAAACTAATTTTTTTTGTTCTCTTGAATGTCAACAGTAATATTAATATTATTAATAATAATTCAAAAAAAAACAAAAGAAAAAAATATATTAATATTAATATGTGTATAAAAAATTCAACTTGTATTAATATGAAAAAAATTTAACCTTTATAAAAAATTTTAATTTTTTATAAAAAAATTCGATCTGTATAAAACAGTCAGACATGTGTAAAACATGTCACGTTTAAAACAGTTCGACGTTCAACTATTTTTTAAACGTCACCTTGAATTGTTTCATACATGTCGAACTTTTTTGAAATTTTAATTTCTAATTTTTTTTTAATTTCTAATTTTTTTTAAATTTCTATTGCTGTTGACATTCAAGACAACAACAAAAATTAGTTTTTCATTTTTGTGTCAGATTTTCATTTTTGTGACAGTTTTTCATTTTTGTGACAAAAATTCAAATTTTCAAATTTAACGGTAACATTTCGCGAAAATTTACGATATTTTGCGGACGAATATAGCCGTTAAATTGAAAAATTCAAATTTTCACCCAAAATCAAAATTCCAACCAAAACTGAAATTCCAACCAAAACAGAAAAATCAATTTTTTTTGTTGTCTTGAATGTCAACAGCAATAATTTTTTTAATTTCTAATTTTTTATTTTCAACTTTTTTTAAATTTCTCACTTTTTTTTTTCATACCATAAATTTTCAATTTCGCTGGAAAGAGTAATATTAATATATAATAATATATTAATATCAAAAGAAAACTGCGTACAATTGAAAAAATAAAATAAATGTAATTTCATTAATAAACAACGGAGATATAATAGATGATAGAAAAATAGATGAATAGAGAAAAGAAGATAGAGTCTCCCTCTGGAATATTATAATAAACATACATACATTCGCTCGAGAATGAACTAATAAATTAGTTCTGTAAAGTGAATTTTCTAGGAAAGAATAACAATGTTTTGTTAGGATGTCAAGAAAAAGAAAATATTAATAATACGTTCAAAATAACACTGATGAGGAGAAAAAATGTTACAGAAAGAAATAATATATTAATAATTTGGAATGATGGAAAATCAGAAAAAATGTAACACGTTATACTAAATAATAGTTATGTCGCTATAACTTTTTTACTAGAATTCATTGAATTGAAGTGATTTGGTATTAATGTATATAAAGATGAATTCTTGTTACATTTCCTGCTTTGAAATATAAAGGTATGTTTTAATGTTATACTACATAATTCTCCCTCTTTAATTATTAACATTGTCATAAATTTTCAGGTAAGTTATTTCGCAAAATCTTTCCACCAGTTGTTCATAAGTTTTCAACCACTTCTATCCACGTGTGTAGCACAGCAAATTCACATGTATACTTTGAAGTCTCTTATAGTAAATATATAAAATCAACAGTTTTCACACTAATTGTATCAAACTTTTCATCCTTTTCTATTTAATCTTCAATGTATACGGTGGGCTCATAGTTTAAAATCAAAAAACTTTCCTCACTCATTTAGTGCAGTCGCGATAAGAGTTAAATCGCACGTCTGCTAACTCTTCCTTTTCAACCCAGTACGGACGGCATGAGAAAAATTTCCAGGTTCCGGGAAAATATTCACTTTCTGGGACTCGTCACAAATCTTTTAATTTCACTTTCGCTACGCACCAGCTTCATGAAAAAAGATATTCTATTTCTCTATATATTCCTCGACCAGATCTGAAGAGATAATTTCTATTTCTCTAAAACTTTATATTCCTCTTACCAGATCGTTGAGATAAATCATACGCAGTCTTCAGTTTCACTGAGATTTGTTTCATGTTATCTCAACAGTCCATGTTCAGGTTAATTCAACTCCACCTGCTTATCCGCCACTTCACGCTGGTTCCCAGCGGCGTGACCTTGACCAAGCACTCGACCACTTCTCACAGCGAGTGGGCTCGCGCCGACCTGAGGGGTCTTGAAGATGTTAACCTGCATAGCTTCGTCTTCCTCGTTCAACATCTTCGCCTTCTTGTTCCAGTGGCAAACGCATACAGCGCCGATCACAACACAGGCCAAGAACCCAAGAATCAGCACCACGATAGCGGCAATCCACACACCAGCCGGGACGGACTGCACAAGCTTCTGAGGGCCCGATGCGGCCTGAACCGGGTTTTTGGGCACGCTCGCAGAAAAGCGGAAGTCGGAGCCAGTGTTCGTGCCAGCCACAGAAGCCTCCTCGGTTTGCGCCAGGACACGGCGGGCCATTTCTGCGGGCATCTCCTGTCCCATCCACATGAGTTTGGCAGGTTTGCCCTCCTCCAAGACTGCTCGCAGAATGCGGCGACGGCCGATGCCGGGCTGACCCTGACCAGTGCGGTCCGCGCGCAGCAAGTAGTATACCTCGATCTCCGCATCGATCCTGATGTATAGATCGCTACCTGGGGCGGGATCCGCGGGCTCTGTCCACAAGATGTAGCAGTACGACTCGTTCACATTCTCGAAGGAACCCGGGTTTGGAGGAAGGTTACTATCAGAGCTGCCTGACTGACCAAAGCCATATGGCGATTGGTAGCCGTACCAGCTGAAGTCCTGCTGCGCCACGAAATCAATCACGATGTCCGTCTCCAAAACGGGCGTACCAATCATGTCCGCATTGTCGTAGACCGTGGTCTTGGCGTTCTTCACCTTCAAGTTCTGAAGGATCACCTGCGTGGACCAGATGGGGATGAAAGCCATCACTTCAGACTGGGGAGCCCACAACTCCTTCTTTACGGGCACCGGGTAGGCAGGATCAGCGATACGGTCCGCGCGCCAGCCCTCGTGGTCGTAGGAGGGTTCCACAGGAATGAGCAGGCCAAGGATCTCCACGCTGGAAAGCTGGACCTGGCAGTAGTTCTCCGCGTTCATGGTCAAGGTAGTCAGCCAGCGGCGCTCCATGCCAGCAGGGCAGCTAGTGGCCGTGCATTCCGTGTCCAAGTAGAACGGCAACAACAGTTCAGCCTGGTCACACTCGATCAGTTGGGTATAGCGGAACGTCTGGAAGCAGTACTGAGTACTGCTTTCCGGGTAGGTAGCCACGCATCCCTCACGCAGGGGCACCAACTCGACAGCATCACCGCCAACCAGGTTTACGTGATCGTTGTTGTAGACCTGATGGGGCTGGTTGACACCGGTCATGAACTCGACCACAAGGGTGAAGATGTCCTCTGGTCCAGACACGTCCACGGTCACCTGCACGCGTGTCAAGACTGCCTCTAGTGTCACGTTTTGAGGGCAAGCTCCCAGGTTGCAGGGCTCTTGGGTGATGGGTTTGGTCAAGCCGGCATTGTTACAGAAGGAGTCCGCCACAATAGCGCCTTGGCTGTTTTTGCACACCACATACCTGGTTCGAAATCCAGGGCCACAGTCCTGAGAGCACTGTCCCCAAGCTCCCGGGTAGTAGGAATACGTGTCGTACACAGTCACGTTGAACTTGCAGCCAGAGGGCCATGGGATGCGAGAGTTTGTAAAGTTGTCAAACGCCTGGAGCGAGAACTCGGTGACACCCAGAGGCAGCTCGGCCTCTCCGGCAATCGCCGAACCAACGCGACCCAGAGGGCTGGTGATCCAGGTGATCTCCGCCGACTGGTCAGGAGTGAAGTCGTCGTTGGCATTAATGTTCCAGTTGTACAGCGTGCCGACCAGAAGGTTAGCGTTCGGGGGGCAGTAAATGACGACAGGTGGCTCGTTATCAATCAAAGTGACATGGAAATTGACAGTCGCAGAGTTGCCGTAGTAGTCGCTCGCTGTGCACGAAAAGTTGTTCTGGCCCAACAACAGGATTTGAGTGGGGACACCCGAGCAGACGAGGTTGACGTTGGTCGCGCAGGTCGGGCACCCGGCCACAGTAGTTGCGGCCTGGCCAGGAGCGCAAACCGGCATAGTGCACGACGAATAAGCAGAGGTATTCTTCCACTGGCCGTCAACAAAGATGTGCTTCGTGTCGTCATCCGAGTAGGTCGGATAATTAAAGTTGGCCGGGAACTGGTCGTCACCATAGACGTTGCCCGGTGTGCACACCACAGCGCCACACGAGTAGAAGGTCTTGTTGGAAGGAGCGACGATCAGAGGGGGTATGCAGTCAACCACACCGCAGCCGCACTGTCCGGGAACAATCTTCAAAGGATCATTCGGGCAGCCGTCATTGCAGTCCGGAGTGCCATCCTTGTCACTGTCCACGTCACTCACGAGGCAGCCACACACACCTGGGTAGAACTTGTTCGGATCAGTGGGGCACTGGTCATTACAGTCCCGGAGGTTACCTGACCGTCACCGTTCGGTCAGTAGTAGGGTCCACCTTGTCACACCCGCACAGGCCAGCGGCTGTCTTGAGGGCATTGATCGGGCAGCCGTCCTTGCAGTCAGGGGTGCCATCGCTGTCAGTATCCACATCTGCCGCAGTACAGCCGCAAACACCTGGGTAGAACTTCTGATAGCCCGGGCACTCGTCATTGCAGTCGGCGCTGTTCAACACTCCATCTCCGTTCCTGTCGCCTCCGTTCTGGTCCAAGGTCACGTCTGACCGGCCGCAGCCGCACAGACCAGCATACCTCTTGGCGGGGTCGTCGTCACATTCCTCTTCACAGTTCTTCCATGCATCCCCATCGTCGTTGTTTTCCGACACACCGCAGCCGCAGGTTCCGTTCGAGGAATGCTTCGTTGGGTCGTCCGGACACACATCAATGCAGTCGGGGACGCCATCATTGTCGCGGTCGGCGTCGGACACTCCACAGCCACACACACCAGGCTGGAACTTGAACGGGTCAGCGGTGCAGTTCTCTTGGCAGTCGTATTTTGTGTCCGTGTCCGAGTTCACATCCGGCACACCGCATCCACAAATACCAACGGAAAGCTTGTACGCGTCGTACGGGCAATTGTCGGGGCAGTAGTCGTAGCTGCCGTCACCATCCGTGTCTACCGAGTCATCGCAGTTGCACGCGTCGGGCACAGTCTTCGTCGGATTGAGGGGGCAATAGTCATCGCAGTCAGGAGTCTGGTCGCCATCAGAGTCGACGTCAGACCGATCACAGCCACAAACGCCTTGGCCGGCATGCTTGGTGTAGTCGTTCGGGCACACGTCAACGCAGTCATAAAAGCCGTCTCCGTCAGCATCGTCGTCAGGCTTGTAACAACCACAGATTCCTTGAGCTGTCTTGTCGGGGTTACTCGGGCAACCGTCGTGGCAGTCGGCAACACCGTCGCCATCGGTGTCGACGTCACTTTGTTCACACCCACAGATTCCTTCAGCGATTTTGTAAGGATCATTCGGGCAGCCGTCATCGCAGTCCGGAGTGCCATCCTTGTCACTGTCCACGTCACTCACGAGGCAGCCACACACACCTGGGTAGAACTTGTTCGGATCAGTGGGCACTGGTCATTACAGTCCTCGGAGGTTACCTGACCGTCACCGTTGAGGTCAGTGGTAGGGTCCACCTTGTCACACCCGCACAGGCCAGCGGCCGTCTTGGTGGCATTGATCGGGCAGCCGTCAATGCAGTCAGGGGTGCCATCGCTGTCAGTATCCACATCTGCCACGGGGCAGCCGCAAACACCTGGGTAGAACTTCTGATAGCCCGGGCATTCGTCATTGCAGTCGGTGCTGTTCAACACGCCATCTCCGTTCTGGTCCGAGGACACGTCTACCTGGCCGCAGCCGCACAGACCAGCATACCTCTTGGCGGGGTCGTCGTCACATTCCTCTTCACAGTTCTTCCATGCATCCCCATCGTCGTCGTTTTCCGACACACCGCAGCCGCAGGTTCCGTTCGAGGAATGCTTCGTTGGGTCGTCCGGACACACATCAATGCAGTCGGGGACGCCATCATTGTCGCGGTCGGCGTCGGACACTCCACAGCCACACACACCAGGCTGGAACTTCAACGGGTCAGCGGTGCAGTTCTCTTGGCAGTCGTATTTTGTGTCCGTGTCTGAGTTCACATCCGGAACACCGCATCCACAGACACCATGCGACTGCTTGTTCGGGTCGGTGTCGCAGTTTTCATCACAATCCGCATACTGATCACCGTCCGTATCAGTATCCGCCACACCGCATCCACAGACACCAATTTTGACCTTCAACGGATCGCTGTCGCAGTCGTCGTAGCAATCCGCAGTACCGTCCCCATCCGAGTCGGTATCGGCGACACCGCAACCGCACACACCAGTTTTGTTCTTCGCGGGGTCGTTCGGGCAGTCGTCATGGCAGTTGGGAGTGCCGTCAGCATCCGTGTCAGTATCCAATACACCGCAGCCACATCGTCCGGGTTGAGTCTTGAGAGGATCGGCCATGCAGCCGTCATTGCAGTTGGGGGTGCCGTCATTATCTTGGTCCACGTCCGGCTTCGGACATCCACATACTCCTGCCTCGGTTTTGTGGGCATGCAGCGGGCATTTGTCATCGCAGTCCGGAGTGCCGTCTCCGTCCGTATCAGTATCGGGGACACCGCAGCCGCAATACCCTGGGACAATCTTGAGGGGATCATTGGGGCACACGTCCACGCAGGTCGGGTAGCCAGTCGTCAAGCAAGCCTTCCCGTCCGCGCTTACCTGAGGACAGGCATGCTGGCCGTCATTGTCGAGGTCCAGGTCAGCCACACCGCAGCCGCAGGCACCTGGGATATACTTGTTCGGGTCGGTGTCGCAGTCCTCCTCGCAGTCCTTCTTGCCGTCCCCATCCGTGTTGACCTCAGAAACCCCGCAGCCACAAATCAGCCCGTCGGTCTTGGTTGCATCGTAGTCGCATTCTTCATTGCAGTCGGCCACATTGTCACCATCCGAATCGGTGTTGGGCACACCACAAGGGCACGGGCCTTTGTAGAGAGGTCCGGCGGGGTTAGTGTCCTGCGCCTTGGTCCCGTCGTTGATGCACACGTCCTTGCAGTCCATGACGCCGTCGCTGTCCGTGTCAACGTCGGGAGTGGGGCACCCGCAGACTCCAGGCTCCAACTTGACGTGGTTCGGGCACACGTCGACGCAGTTGGGAATGCCGTCGCCATCTGTGTCTGTGTCCGCTTGTCCACAACCGCAAACGCCGGGGTTCTGCTTGAGAGGGTCGTTGGTACAGTTCTCCTGGCAGTTCTTGAAGCCGTCACCATCCGAGTCCGTTTCCGGCACACCGCAGCCGCAGTCACCGATCGAGGTTTGCTTGTTTCTGTCGTACTTGCACACGTCGTTGCAATCTGGAGTATTATCTCCATCCGAGTCTGTATCGAGGAAACCGCAGCCGCAGACTCCCGGGACGATCTTGTATGGATCAGAGGGGCACACGTCCACGCAGTTCGGGTAGCCAGTCAACAGGCAGGTCTTCCCGTCTGCGCTCACCTGAGGGCAGTCATAGTAGCCATCGTTGTCGGCGTTGACATCTAAGTTCGGGCAGCCGCAGAGTCCAGGCGCCACCTTGATGGCGTCGTCAGGGCAATAGTCGATGCAGTAGTCGGGAGTGTTGTCGCCATCCGAGTCCGTGTCGTTCACACCGCAGCCGCACAGTCCCGGGACAATCTTAAGAGGGTCCTGAGGGCACAGGTCCACGCAGTTCGGGAAGCCGGTCAACAAGCAGGCCTTGCCGTCCGCGCTCTTCAAGGGGCAGTCATACTGGCCATCTTGATCGAGGTCCACGTCAATGACACCACACCTACAATAACACAGCAATTCACAACTGGGTACAGTGATGGCGCGGTGCTTAAAAATAAAAAAAAAAACTATGCCATGATTTACTTCAACTGTTATGACTTTGGAGTAGGAATTATGATAAAACATAATTAGGATAAATAGTCTTTTACCCGCAGACGCCAACACTTGGGCACTTGTTCATATCGTTAGGGCACGCATCATCGCAGTCATAGCAACTATCCAAGTCCGAGTCCACGTCCGGTACACCGCACTGACATGGGCCCGGCGACAACCACTTGGCGGGATCGTGTGGACACGCGTCATTACAGTCGGCGATGCCGTCGGCATCGCTGTGCACATCGGGGTAGTCGCACTCACACTGGCCTGGGGCGGTCTTGTTGGCGTTGTCCGGGCATTCATCGTTACAGTCCCCGACGCCGTCGCCGTCGCGGTCCGCCACGTCATAGAGCTCGCACGAAGCTCCAGTGCAGCATTCGTTACATTCGCACCTCTTAATATCATCCTCACCCATGACACACTGACCACAGGATGGAACATGCCCAGAGTTGCAGTCCGCATCCGTCTGGCAACATGAAACAGACAACCAAAGTAAAATAAAAATTCGGTACACTTGTAGAATCTTTGTGTGGTTGGCAGGTTATTGACGCAAATGTTGCCTTTGTTACTTGCGAATGAGAAAGTGTGACAGAGGTACCTGGCACGCATGTCTAACAACGCGGATGAAGTTGCTCACGTTGATGGTCTTGGGGAACAAGATAAAGAAGCCGCGGACCGTCGTGTAGTTCTGAATCACCACCCTGTTCAGGAAGTTCACGTCGCGGTTAGCGTCGATGGACATGTAGCCAGAGAACATAAGCTTGCTGGGGTCGTTGGGATAGTCTGCCACCTTGAAGTTGCACACCGACGTGTACTACAAAATACAGAAAACCATTTAAGTTCATTCGTGAGAAGCTTCTTTCGCATGCTCATCGAAGACAGCTGCGGTCATACTTCCGTTTAGGACAAGCCACAGCCTAGCCGATTATCTGCGGATTTCGCAAGAGCATGAATACATACACGTATATACACGAAGAAAATATATACTTGTACATACGAATATATTATATATATGTATGATACATAATATATGTATGTATATACAAGGACCGCAATCTGAGTGTAGTAGATGTCATCACATTCGAGGCTGGTGTTCACGGGCTGGCGGTAAGTGGGCAGGGACGTACAGTAGTTCGGGTACGAGTAACGCAAGTTGTAATAATACTTGGAAACTTTCATGTTGATGAAGAGCAAAGCATTGCTCCCCACCAAGTTGAGACCGGACCCATCGATGCCGTTCACCTACAGGGGCAGGCCGCGGTATAATTAGTTCGCAAACACTGTGTATGCCACAAAAAGGTGGTGGCGGGACTTACGATGAGCTCAGGATTGAAGTCCTTGGTCAAGTTGTCAGGTGGTGGCGGACATGCCCCTTTCACCGAGTTGAAGACGGCGACAAGAGCCACCGCCATAATAAGATACAGTCGCGTAGAAAGTGTCACGGTTGCCATGATGTTCTTTCCGAGGGTTAGGGTACAAACGCCTAAAAAGAACGGAGTGCGCATAAAACGACGAAGAGAAAAACAAAGGACAGCGGCAGAGGGAACAAAAAGCAAAGGACAGCGGCTAGGCATACGAAAGCAGAAACAGGCAGATGTAAAGCGACAAGAAAGCTGGACCCGTCAGGGATTCCTTCGAGGCGATTTGTGAGGTGGAAGCCTGATCGGTAGCGCCCAGAGCTTCGTTTTTGGTCTTGGAATTTTGCAGTTATAGCCGGGCCGGGGCGGTGGGGAAGAGAAAACAGGTAAAGTAAACCGGCCCGGCGCAGGGAAACGATTTGAAATTGGACTCAATGGGAGAAAATAAGAAATTATGTTTGATTGGTGGAAGTAGCAGGATGCCAAGTTTTTTCGCGCTAATGCCCTCCCGCAGGAAAAATACAGTCAGAGGTGATCGGAACAAAGTGGATGTAAACAAAGAGCTGCTGGCGGATGAATTATTCTCCACACTCATGATATGTGTGTACATGAATATGTGAATTGTTACACAAAGGAAGGCATGCTTGGGTGAAAACAGTCGTGAAGCAAATAGCAGTCCTGTTTTCGATAGAGCAAACTTACACAGTAAAAAACAAATTAGTCAACGAAACGTTGACTTGCTTGTATGGGGTCAATTGCTAGCTGTTCAGACTAGAGAACAGGTGCGCAGTTCCCTCGTAAGCCTCTGGGTTTTTGGATTTAAAAGTTTAAACAATCCGTAGCTTACATCCGTTCCCGCAACACGCATACATAACATACATACATACATACATACATACATACATACGTGCGTACAGAAATGCATACATACATACATCATACATACATACATACATACATACATACATACATACATACGTACAGAAATGCATACATACATACATACATACCTACATACACACACATACATACATATATACATGCATACATACATACATACATACATACATACGTACGTACGTACATACATACGTACATACATACGTGCATACACATACATACGTACACACATACGTACATACATACATACATACATACATACATGCATGCATGTATGCATGCATGCATGCATACATACATACATGCATACATACATACATACATGTATGTATGCATGTATGTATGTATGTATGTATGTATGTATGTATGTAATGTATGTATGTATGTATCTATTTAATAATGTATGTGTGTATGTATGTATGTATGTGAGTATTGTGTCTATGTATGTATGTATGTATGTATGTATGTATGTATTTATGTATTTATGTATGTATGTATGTATGTATGTATGTATGTTTCTATGTATGTATGTCTGTATGTATGTATGTACATATGTATGTATGCACGAATGTGTGTATATATCTATGCATGTATGTATGTATGTATGTATGTATGTGTGTGTATGTGTGTATGTATGTATGTATGTATGTATGTATGTATGTAATATATATGTATGTATGTATGTATGTATGTATGTTGTGTGCGTGTGTGTGCGCGCGCGCGTGTGTGTGTTTGTGTGTGTGTATGTATGTATGAATGTATGAATGTATGTATGTATGTATGTATGTATACATGTATGCACGACAGAGAATACACATTTTATAATATATTTATGTGCTTATTTATGTTTATCAATCCGTGCATGCATGCATGTATGTATGTATGTATGTATGTATGTATGTATGTATGTATGTATGTACGTATGTATGTATGTATGCATGTATGTATGTATGTGTGTATGTATGTATGTGTATGTATGTATGCATGCAGGCTTGCATGCATGCATGCATGTATATTATGTATATATGTATGTATGTTTGCATACATACATACATACATACATACATACATACATACATTACATTACATACATACATACACACATACATACATACATACATACATACGTAAATATGTTCATACATACATAAATACATAAATACATACATACATACATACATACATACATACATACATACAGACATACAGACATACAGACATACATACGTATGTATGTATGTGTGTGTGTGTATATACATATGTATGCATGCAGGCACGCATGCAAGCATGCATGTATATTATGTAAATATGTATGTATGCTTGCATACATACATACATACATACATACATACACATACATACACATACATACACATACATACATACATACATACATACATACATATGTTCATACATACATGCATACATACATACATACATACATACATACATACATACATGACATACATTACATACGTTACATACATACATACATACATACATACATACATACATATGTATTTATGCATGTATTTATGCATGTATGTTGTATGTATGTAAATTGTGTGTATGTATGTATGTATGTTTGTTTGTATGTATGTATGTATTAGGTGAGTCACATAGCGTTACTAGGAGTTCGAGTCGAGGAGGAAGGAAACATGACTTGTATTATTAATATTGTATTATATTAATAAAAAGTCATGGGACGGTTTTATTACAATAATACACTATTGTAGATCGTATTAAAAAGTTCAAGGTAAAAAAACAAGTTTTCAATAATGTAAAAAAACTTGAAGTTAAAGCTATTAAAAAAATTCGAGCTTGTAAGTTTTTTTATAGCTTGAACTTTTTTTTATTATTGCTTGAACTTTTTATACAGAAATATTTTTTTTAATATAAATAGAACTTTTTTATAAATCAAACTTTTTTTAATTTTTTTTATACTCTTTTTTTATAACATTCTAATGAAAAATGTCTCCACTTGACGTTGTAACTTTATTAATACTAGGTTGCCGGGGGAGTGGTTCCCATTCTGTACTTCAGACACGTGGTCTTTATTAAGACAGAAGGAAACTGAACCAGACACGGCGGCCCCCGGCTCAATCAAATTAACTTAGGCTAACTACTCGCCTAAACTTAAATAAAGGAAATACAGCTGAGTATAAAAGGTAAAGCAATGATCAGTCCTATGAAGGAACTGACTGCCACCAGTACCAGAACTATTAATAACTATGTAAAAAGGACGATATGACTAAATACTATAATAATAAAATTGTCCATTGCTCCCCCTATTTAGGAATAGCGGCCGATATGAGCCAACATAGTAAATGTCATAAACCGGGCAAACAACAGCCAAACAAGTTATTTAATAAAATATGGTCACAACTTGAAACAGCAACACCTTAAACACAACGTTAAGCAATAACTGAGCACGTCAACATCATTATCAATATCGCATACTATGCCGCGATCCACACCCTCAGGCTGCATCAAGTTCTCACGGAAAATGACCCGCAACACGCAATATGAAGATAAATATATGTATATGTCAACGTCAAATACATTAATGTATCACGGTTCAACAGTGTCACTAGCAAACACAACCAAGTAAATGGACGAGATGCTGACAAGCACAACGAACAAACTAGTAGAAAATATAACGAAATGAGCCGCAAGTGAGCTATCCTACATCTCCAGTGGAGTTCGGCAATATAGCAACACATAACTTGAAGCACAACCAACAAACTTCTTCACATATTATGTCTCCTCCACCATATATAGAAATAACACACACCATGTTCACATCAACAACTACGACATAAATGCAATCGACAATCGCAGTTAGCCAAGTTGAAACCGAACCAGACATATAAGTATGATCTCACACAAAAATACATCTCCCCCTAACTTCTTATCCCATAATGTAAGAGAGAAGAAAAATGAACTGAGCAATACAAAAAGGGTCCAAGGGTCCTTGCCCTACGCTAGCAAGTCAGAGAGAAAGAGAGAGAGGAGAGAAGAGAGGAAAGAGCAACAACTGTCCCGTCCCAAAAGGAACAAAAACAAAAACAATTTCTATGTCTTATGACGGTCTCCCCCTACGTCCCCACTGCTACAACAAACGACGACTATCCGCCCTCCTGCTTCCCAGACTACACAAGAGCCACGTCGAAGCACAAACAAAAGAAAAGGAACAAATTTTCCACACTCCCCCCTGCTTAATAATAACCAGTCTTCATAGCTTAACGTCCCATGCCACTG
Source organism: Paulinella micropora (assembly GCA_019918135.1). Classification (NCBI taxonomy): domain Eukaryota; phylum Cercozoa; class Imbricatea; order Euglyphida; family Paulinellidae; genus Paulinella; species Paulinella micropora. The sequence continues at coordinate 156,072 of WBZZ01001248.1, forward strand.
TCCGACTGCAACAAGGAAAACTCAACGTCCAACCGTCGCCCAAAAACGAAGGCTGCTCACTAAAACATACATACCACCTGGCCACTGTGACACCTTTGCAAATAATAATACGGAACGTCACCGTCTAAAACTCAACCCAATGGCCATGAACAACAACATTTTCCTCCTTCACTTCCCAAAGTCCAACCATGACCAACTAAATCCTTTAAATGTCCAAACCACTGCCCCAAAACTGTAGAAAACGAGGCCCATAAGGTCCCTAAAACTGTCCCACAGCTCACCTGTCCTCAGCATCAACTACTGTCCACGAAAGAGCCGAAACCAGTGTCTGTGTGCCTGGTGATGCCGGGCGGCATCCTCTGATGCCGGCCGGCATCACTTTTTAGTGACCGGTTTTCAAAAAATTCTTCCGAGGCAACCGGTGCTGATTTTGTAAAATAAACTCTAGAAAAGTAAAGGAAAAGTGTCTAGAAATCGACGGGTAAAATTTCTGCTCAGTCCTTTGAGTAGAAGTTATTTAGTTAATTCGACAAGTGCTGACCCTCAGATTGGCTTTTTTCCACGTGAACTCGTCACGAGCAAAAAAGATGGAGGTGGGCAGCACCCTTTCGATCGCTGTTTGGAAGTTTGGCAGGGCCTGGGCCAAAAAAAAATTTGGTGATCCCACTTACCGTGACATTGGTGCTTTGGGGACACTGAAAAAAAAAGAATCCAAGAAAGAGAAAGCATTGGTTACCATGCGTTTTGATGGGAAGGATTATTATGTGTTTGAGAAGAACTGCAAACCATGCCCCTTGCAGGCAGGGGGGTTTTATAAGTTCATAAATGGTGACGGAGAAGAGGTGGAGATGGAGGTTTCAGAGGACGAAGAGGAGGAGCAGGAGGAGCAGGAGCAGGAGCAGAAGGAGGATGAGAAGGAGCAGAAGGTGGAGGAGGAAAACGACGATGATGAGGAGGGGGGTGACGACGAAGGCCCTCCTGTTTACAATCCCAGCCCCTACACACCCCTACAGGTAGCTGATGAGAAAGCAAAACTCACATCTAAGGGATTCGACTGGGTCTTGGGTCCTTAGACCGTGGACCCGAGCAGCGATCGACCTCGCCATAAGGCGAGGTCGACGATGGATCAAAAATTCGACATCGACCCCACCCTGTACGTACTCCCCTTTCTCCCTCTGTTGACTCCCTTTTATCTATTCCAGTAGCATTACAACTCCTCAAGACTTCCTCTTTCTGTTCCTCCCTTTTTTTTGAATTATGTTATGAACTTAACTTGCAGAGAGATTCAAGAGAGAAGATAAATTTTCGAGTCTTGCTTTTGATGCTGCTTTTTTCTCAATCATGGTGTCCACTTTGCTACCATTTTTTGCGCCATTTGTAATTTTTTTTTTCCTGTATCATCTGCAGGCACTTTATGCATTTTTTCCCGACTGAGATGTTGCCAAGTATACTCAACCTCACTTCCGTGAAGCTCTGCAAAGATCCAACCCCCCGTATGAGGTTCCCCCTTGCAGAGGAGGAGTTTTGGGTGTTTTTAGGCCTCCTGATTCGTATATCATTAGCAGATAGGGGCCGCAGGAGGTGTCACTGGGGTAAGGTAAGTGAAGTGGGCACAGACGGCCTGCCGGGGGACGACTTTGGTAAGTATATGGCCCTCAATCGCTTCGATGCTATTTTAAGGTGTTTGACCCTTGGCCCCCCCTCATCAGACACTGACCCTTTTCTCCCCGTTCGTGCTTTTGCTGAGGCAGTTGGCAAGAAGGCAGAGCAATCCATAGTGCCAGGACTTATTATTACTGTTGATGAAAGCATGAGTCAGTATACAGGAGATAAAATGCCTGGCAAAATGGTGGTCCCCAGGAAGCCGATCCCTGTTGGGAGGGAGTATCATACAGCTTGTGACGTGGAATCGGGCATCTGTATAGCCATGGAGATGGTTGAGGGGCAAGTGAGAGATCGACAAAAAGAGTTTGCGGCTGCTCTGGGGGTTACTACTGCAACTACGCTTAGGTTAACGAAGCCGTGGTGGGGAACGGGCCGCATCTTTGTAGGTGATTCGTGGTTTGCCTCTGTCAAAACAGCCATCGAGATGAAGAAAAGGGGATGTGATTTTGTGGGCATGGTTAAGACTGCGCACGCAGGGTTTCCAGTGAGGTTACTTCGTAGCTCAAGGGGCGGGGCCAAGGGGGATTTAGCCTCAGCTACATGCGAAAAGGATGGGATTAAGCTGCTCGCAGTCAACCAGAACGATCATAATCAGCAGCAGATTATAGCTACTTGCTCTACTACTTTGGAGGGTAAACCTCGGAATGCGCGTTTTTCTCAGTCACAGCCGCAAGTCCCGCGCTGCCAGGCCGTAGCTTTGTATTATTCAGCTTTTAACGCTGTCGATATGTTCAATGCCGCTCGCCACGGGTCCAATTCTCTCAACCTCTCTATTGCTACCCATGATTGGGCTAAGGTAGATTTTTTCATTTTGATTGACTTCATTCTCACCAACGCGTGCAGACATTATCTCAAATTTTCTGTCACTGTTTTGGCCAACCTTAATCTCATGAAAGGTGATGGCAGGCCGGGGTATTTCAAATCCTTGGTTGCGAAAGGGCTGTTAAGGAAAGTCAATGAGGCTGAAATATATGCTATTCTTGCCCCCCCCCCCCCCGTGTGGTAGAAGGTAGCGTCGACCCCAACCCACCCTCATGCATGCTTCTGTCCAGGTATCCAATGACCGTTCAGGGAGATAAAGTTAAGAAGAAGGTGGAGGCAGGTGACGCCTTCCCTGGTAGTTTAGAGCATGCGAAGAGACGTAGATGCCGTGTGTGCCTGTATGCGTACGCAGAGAGTAAGGTGAATTCTACCGAGTATTACTGCGCGACCTGTGGACCAAACATGCCTCTATGTAACTCTAAAGGACGTACGTGTCACGCCTGGCATAAACAGCACGGCAAGCCCCTCTCCAAGAAGCGTAAACGCGCTTAGACACCCTCTCAAAGACAGTGATGCCACGCGGCATCAGCCTAAAAATGACTATGACTCAAGTGTGAGTCGGACACTGTTAGAGGTTAGATTTTAATAAGTATAATAAATTTTCATTGATTTTGATACCGGAAATCAAATGTTTAATATTAATATTGAAAAAAAATTGAAAAAAAAATATTTTTTACTGACTTGAAAGAGCTTGAAATATTGATGCCGGCCGGCATCCAGGCACAGTCACATAAACACCAGCAGACAGCACCACCTGCTGCCCAGCCAACTTTTGGAAAAAAATGTCCGGAACCACCGGTAAATTTGTCAACAACTTTTTGCCCAACATGGCAAACGAACAAGTCATTTGTGCTTGCATGCACTCCCTTATTGTCCTTAAACATGTTTCATGTTCTCAGGTGTCGCCCTTGATGAGGGGCTGCCACACCTCTTGCTAGTGTAGCCAACATGCCACACATAACGACAAGGACCACTCAAAGTTTCTTCCTTGTCGCCCACGTTTGTGATGAGTAACCTACCGGTTCTTTGTTGTGCAGGACTTCTGAGGACTGAGCCCACCTTTTGCGGCGACTGCGCCCACTTTTGGCTGGGTCCCTCCTGTCACTCTCTCACCACCACTTTGCATGTCACCTGCTTCGGTGAGATGCCAAACAAACAACATTTCAAAATTCTTTTGTCAACGCCACTGGGTTCTCAACCCCAAGCAACTAAAGAGTCTGACGAATGCTCAAACCGAGCAACTAAGAGTCTGATCACACTGAGTGTCTCAAAGCGAAAATGTTCCCCAGCCTAGCACTGCTGGACTTTTGCCACCATCATCACGGTAGCCGAAGAACACCCCCAAGCCCGGATTCCCTGCCAAGACTTTACCTCCCCCCTATTGCGGTTTGCACAGCTTGACTTGAAGCATAGCTCCAGCTCCGAGCCCACGCAGACGAAGCACCACCAAGGCTCCATAACCAGTTGTAACTTTACTAGGTTGCCGGGGGAGGGGTTCCCATTCTGTACTTCAGACACTTGGTCTTTATTAAGACAGCCGAGTCGGAAGGAAACTGAACCAGACACAGGCTCAATCAAATTCAAGTAAACTAACTACCCGCCTAACTTGAACTTAAATAAAGGAAATACAGCTGAGTATAAAAGGTCACCTAAAGCAATGATCAGTCCTATGAAGGAACTGACTGCCACCAGTACCAGAACTATTAATAACTATGTAAAACATGTATAGGCCGATATGACTAAATACTATATTAACCCTTAACCAGTTTGCCACTTTTGGGGATCTAAAGCCACGTTTGGGGATCCGACCCAATTTCAAGTTTTTTATCCCTATTTGTGGTTTTTGATAGTTATATTATTAAATTCAATTGAATTAAACCCGGTGGAAGCTAATTGTGTAAAAAAACCGTTCTTTAATAACTAATAAAACCTTGACAATCATTGTCACAACGGCTGCCTCTTACATTTCCCAGATGGAACGAAATGATTGACTGTGTGCCACGGAAAACATTCTCCAGTTCGGCAAAAAAAATAGCGACAATCGCTGCAATAAGCACTGGTACGCTTGCGGATCCCATTACTAGCACACACCGCACAACAAACCGAGTTCTGCTTACCCGCGCCGCGCTTACCATCACTCGCCTCGTTTGTAAGACTTACCAAATAGCCAGGGCATATCATACGCTTGCCCCTCGCTGCGCTCCTAGAACCTCCAAAAAGCCCCGCATAAGACACCAAACCCTCAATAAGTTCCTTGAGCATGTCTTTGCGTGTTTTTTCTTCATGAAACTGTTTGTAGATGATAGTTGTGTTTGTAACCGCAACATCTAACAAACCCGCAAATAACTTGAACCAAGGCTTGTTGAATCTTACCGCCTTCTCAACTCCGTAACGAAGTCGTAACTGATCGCCTGTATCAACGCCGCCCATGTGCTGAGCCTGTGTATGTCTTGCAAATTTCAAAACAATTCACTGGAACCGTAGCTCCACCCCCCCCCATGCAGCCTCCTTTCGACGTGGCTCATGGTACCCCCCAACACAGTTGACAAAAAATAAACCACCTGGGTGTCTTTCCAAGCAACAGCATGCATAGTGACTCCGTTATGACTCCAAGTGGCCATTGCGGACGTGCCCCGGTCACTATTCTTCTTGATTTCGTCCAGTAGCTCCTTTGCCGCCCTCAGCCTGGGTTTGACAACAGTGCCAATGCAGTTGATGCCCCTCTTTAGGACACAGTCAAAAAACAACTGCAGCCCTGTGTAAAACCTATCTAAAGCGATGATCCTGCCGCTTTGGGGAGTCGATGCCGGCTAGGTCTAAAAGCTTCATAACAACTGCATACGTCATTCCGTGCCCAGAATCGTCCTGCACCGTTCCCTCGCCCTCATAACAAAGCAGCGTATAAAAATAGCCTGTTACTGAACAGCACAGAGCAAACAGTTTGAATCCCCATTTGATGGGTTTTTTCGGTAAGTATTGCCTGAGGTAGGTACGCCCTTTAAAAGGGATCATTCCCTCGTCGATTGACACCCACTGACCCAATTCCCACAGCCTAGGAAAATTTTCTTGTACAATCTCAATGCTTGAATGTCGTCAGTATTAATATTAATAATATCTCTTCTGCTTCGAGTCCCACTCAGGCTCTACTGACTGACGAGTGGCAAGCCTGACTATTCTATTAAAACAGTGTTTGCGTACTGAAATCATTCAACCTTCTGTTTTGACTCTACAAGTCCACCTTTACTAACTGTGACCACTTGGAATCAACTCCCTTCCGTAGTAACCGTGGCACCGCTTACATATGAGGCTCAGTTCCCACCGTAGGCTTATTATCCCTACTAGCTAGTGGCCCGGGCAAACATTCTATCATTATTAATAAAAATTTATTAAAAAGTAAATATTAATATTAATAAATAAAAAAATAAAAAAAATAAATAAAAATAAAAATTATTGCTGTTGACATTCAAGACAACAAAAAAAATTGATTTTTCTGTTTTGGTTGGAATTTCAGTTTTGGTTGGAATTTTGATTTTGGGTGAAAATTTGAATTTTTCAAATTAACTGCTATATTCGTCCGCAAAATATCGTAAATTTTCGCGAAATGTTACCGTTAAATTTGAAAATTTGAATTTTTGTCCGTGACAAAAATGAAAAACTGTCACAAAAATGAAAATCTGACACAAAAATGAAAAACTAATTTTTGTTGTTGTCTTGAATGTCAACAGCAATATTAATACTACTTGAAAAAAAAAAAAAAAAAAAAAAAAAAAAAAAAAAACGAATACCGTTCACAATAAATAGGCGGAGAGCACCTCTGGGCAGCTTTCATCAGTCGTAAGGAACTAGTAATAAACTATCACTACTTAACGTAAATACCAGTTGAATTAATCCCATCACCTAGCTCACTTCCTAAGTTTATTAAAACCTAAGTATTAATAGATG
>WBZZ01001249.1:10000-20000 GCA_019918135.1 Paulinella micropora
GCTAAGGATAGCGGTAGCAGGTGATGGAGCTAAGGTAGGTAGTACACACAAAATAGTAACTATAGCTTCAAAATTGATAGTTGTAGATGCAGGAGGTACTTTTCTAGACTTATACCCGTCCCCCACCTCTGCTGCGGGTCTGTTCACTCTTGCCCGATGCAAGGTGCCGGAGAAATACGATGCGTTAGAAGATAGACTTATAAAGAGCATGGCTGCCTTGAGACTCTCGGGTTGGCATTGCGAGTCACTGGGCAAGACAATCCCTGTTCGATTTATGCAGATAGGAGACATTAGCGGCGCAAAGTCCACCTTATCCTCTAGGACCTGATTGAATAAGCGTCTTAACACGAGGCCTTGCTCATGCCCCTTGAACTCAAACGTCTTTGCCCCGTTGTCCGCTCGATTGATGATGATGGTCACCCCGAATACGCCCGCAGCGTGCAGTATGTGGTCCATACGCAACGCTCTGTCCTCCGGTCTTGCTGGTGCATCGTCCTGCCCTTCAAACGGCCAAAACACTTGAAGCGCCCCTGCCTTACCTCCTTAAGTAACTTCCCAAAACATCGCCCATGAATGCGTAACATTATATGCAGTAAGTCCGGGATGGCATCCTTAACTTCTACAAACCAAAACAACGACTCCTCCTTTGTTCTCCCGTCTTGGTCGTCGTCGTTCCTGTACCTCGTTATTCGCCACCTCTTTCTTAGGTTGCCTCTCTCGTTCTTAGTACATTTGCAGTACAGACAAAAGTATGTACTATTAGCGTCTTTGTGTCCTGAAACTTCCAAATTCCAGAATTTCACACATAACGGGAAAAAAATGACATGGTTCACCTGCAGGAACAGAACAGTTGGGAGCAATGAATTGTATAGATAACCAAAGGTAACACACAAATATGACAGCACAAATGTTTCCAAAGCATATTTTTAGCGCGCTACATAGATGGATGCACCCATTCAAAACCGACCAAGAACTTTTTGTCGGAATTTGGTGCAGAGAATTCTCTATGAAACAAATGAGATTGAACAGGAAAATACGTTTCTATAGATAGATAGATAGATAGATAGATAGATAGATAGATAGATAGATAGATAGATAGATAGATAGATAGATAGATAGATGGATAGATAGATAGATAGATAGATAGATAGGTAGGTAGGTAGCTAGGTAGGTAGGTAGGTAGATAGGTAGGTAGATAAATAGATAGATAGATAGATAGATAGATAGATAGATAGATAGATAGATAGATAGATAGATAGATAGATAGAAAGGTAGAAAGGTAGATAGGTAGGTAGAAACTTAGTGCACATGCTTAATAAGCTGCCGGTAATATTATTTTATGAATATAACAAGTGGTGTGTGAGTATGTATAACACCTACCCTATATGTTTATTACGCACTGCATATTCCTACTCTGAGTCTGAGTAGTTAGCATTAGGAGTGGAAGGAGCAGGGGGGACCCGGTGTTGCAGGGCTGGGCGAGCGTGTTACTGCTAGAGGGAACTGCCACTCTTTGTTGTAATTAGGTGGTTCGGGTGTGTTGGGTTCGGTGGTGGGGAGGTGTGAGTGTGGGCTTGCACTGGTGGGGGGGAGTGGGGACTTGGGTGGAGCAGAGGCTGGCAGGGGAAGGAGGGGGATGTAGTGAGGCAGGCTGTGCAACAGCAGCAGCAGCAGATTCTGAAGAAGAAGAAGAAGATTCAGAACAATGACGAGGAGCCACAAGTGGCTCGTCGTCATCGCTTGAGTTTGCTTCTACTGCTGCTGCTTCCTCCCCCTGGAACCACATCGTTGAGGCAGTGATGCTAAGGATGCATGTAAGGTGTAATATAAATTTCCCCTCCTTAAGCTCTCTCTCGTATGCCCTCACATGGTCTTTCACTATCTCTGGCAAAGTCCTCACCTCTCGCCTTGACAAGCCTCCCCCCCCTTTTTTTTGGGCATACGTCGTATGCATAGTAAAAGGCAGGAGAATTCGATAACGATGAAGGGAGAAGGCTTCCTCCTCTTCTTCGTTATCGAAATCCCAAGGGGCATGTTTCCATGCCCACTTGGGAGGCTTGTCAGGGGGAGAGGTGAAGACTTTGCGTGCGGGCAAAAAGTAGAATCTGGTGTGAGCTTCTACTCACATGCCCCTCCCAGTGTAGCATGACCTTGTCTACCTGTTTCTTCTCGTCCCTATTCTCTCTCACATATTTAGCTACCCTCCACCCCTTACCTAGTGGGTCTTCTTCTAGTGCTACGCCCACCTTCTAGTGCTACGCTCACAATATAGTGTGTGTGTGTTGTGCCCTCTAAGTCTTGTTGGTCTTGTGCGATGTCTTCTGCTGTCTCTATCGGTCTGTCTATGCATATGTCTTTGTGTTCTGTGAGAACAAGTTTGACTCCATGTTGTGTGTTGGTGTCTGTGGGTGCTGTCTCTCCTGGGTGCTGTCTCTCCCATGTTTTTATCTCTCTTTGTGTCAGCTTTTTCCTCCCCTCTCCTCAAATGTTGTGCTTTATTGGGTTTATGCCATCTATATGCCATAGATGCATCTGCTTTCAGTAACAAGTTACCGAAAGCAGATGCATACAGGATATGGATGCCAAAGCGGTGGGGTGTGTTGTGAGTGATCTCTATGCTATGCGCAAGAGCAGGTGGGGGTGTGAAAGCACGTTTGAACGACGACAGGTTGAAACAAACAGGCACTTGCTGTTTTATACACCAACTACCTCTATCTGACGGCGCCCAACCCCTCAACTTTGCAAAAATTGCATCAAAAACTAGCCTATGCCATTGTCTAGCGCTGCCACTGCGCAAGTTGGACAGATTGGACAAATCAACAGTACGTTTTCGACTAGAGTCTGAGTCGGACAGCTGTTCCTGGTTTGGTTTTTTTAACTCTCAGAGGAGCTGTTATCGGCTGTTGGCGGGACTTTTCTTTTTCGTTGGCTGTCTCGAAAGTCTGAAGGAGTGTCAATTGCCTTGGGGACTTTTGTCGGGCGAGACAAACGGTCGCCAGGAAGGATTAAACCTCGACATTTTGGGTCATCGTATTGACCCCAGTCTTTCCTCCCAATTTTAGCTTTTACTGGTGATGCTGAACGCGAGTTGCGCATCATGGTAAGCAGTAAACGTTAGGTGCCCCTATGAGCACAACAACAAGTAAAATAGCAGCTGGGTGCAGAACGAACAGACCCGAAAACGGAGCAGGTCCACCTCTCAACCCCAAGCGGTTCGAAAAAAGTGATTAGCGTTAAGCACGCTGACAACCCCCTTTTACCAAAAAATATTCGGGCCGGAGTGACTAGGTAAAAAGTTACTGGTTAGATGCAAGAATGCTTACTACGCAGGAACGAACATACCTACATTTATTTTCTTTTATGTAGAATTCAAAGTAATCAGTTAAATAAGTTAAATAGTACATTGAAATAAAGTGAAAACTAAACGGTCATTTATTAGACTTTTGATGGGCAGCTAACTACATATGTTTTCAACCTGAAGTTTTTGTGATCTGTTTTTTTTTGTTAGGATCACGATGCGATCGGGTTCCTTCAAGCCAAACATCGAAAAAAAAAATTAAATTTAAATTTGAAATTCAAATTTAAAATTTTGTGTCACGTTTATTCAGATTGAAAAAAAGTTGATGGTCAAAGGTCTATAATTCGCCGTAGTTTTGTCGGAACCCATATCGAGTACTAAGTTGAATGAGCTTTCAGAATCCGAAGTCGATTTGGAAAAAGATACAGTAGTTTAGGAGGAGTAGTTTCCTCCGTTTTTTTTCGGGGCCTTTGACTCGAACAAATTCGACTAAAAAAAGTTGTTCAATGTGGTTTTAACTATATTTCTTAGTTACGGGTTTATTTTATATGTCGGCAGGAAGCTATCTTTGAAAACCTTACTGTTGTATAATATGTGGGTGGCAAGATCCCTTAAGAAACAAAAGCTTGTTTCCCAACTTTTTTGACACCATCTTGACTGGAACTTGAAATGCAAAGAAATTCCCCGATCACATGCCATCATGATGATGATTTTCGCGGTTTTCAAGTTGTCCTGGCCCGGCCGCGCCCAACCATTTCAGATCATGGTAACCGGAACAGCTACTCTGACACTGCTTAGTCGTACCCGAGCCTGCGTCAACGGTAGATGGGCAGACCAACTTCCGCCGGCATAAGAGTCAAGTAACGACAAGCCTGACTCGTGACGACACTCAATGCCACTATGTATTGTGCGGGCCGGCCGCCGGCCCGGGGCCGGCGACAAAGTACTGCATACTATAAAACTTAGGCTGCAAAAGCCTATCTTCCACCCGATTTATTCACATGTCATCGACATATGATTAGAGTGAGCAGAAAAAAGGTGACAATGTTTGGCTAGGACTGCTTCAAGTCACGTTTTACATCCATCCAGTCGCATTCCTAGCGGCCTCGCGGGGCGGACTAGCCTTCCCGAATCGAGTCACGTTGGGTTTCAAGTCAAGTTAACTAACCCGGCTGACGGCCAGGTATCAGTTTATTGACTGTTCGACTTGAAACTTGGCAAAAACTTTGAAAGTTGACAACTGGAGACTCACAACTTGATCTACTATTCACACTCAGCCTCTGGTAAGTTGCACCCAAGTCTGCAACTAGTACGAAATTACCGTAGGCGTAAACAAACGAAGTGACCGCTCTGCTATTTACTGGTATTTCACCTGCCGCTCTATCGAGTCAGGACTAATTCAGCCATAGTGTTCTTTATTAAGAGTTCAAGTGTTGTACATATGTCACAAGTTCTGCCACTGCAAGTTGAACTTGAAGAGTTGTATACAAACTCACATGGAAAGTCTGTGCATTATTAGATTTTGACTCGACTTGAATTATAAAAAATTTACTCTAATCCCATCACCTAGCTTACTTCCTAAGCTCACTTTGCTTTGGTTGCCCACTAATCACTGTGACGGGGCTTTGAATCACGCGGCAATTATTCAATAAAACGAATACACGTAATACTAGAATCACTAGGTCCATGCACAACGATTCCAGCTGAAGGTTTTTTTACTCTGTTTTATTAATATTAAATTATTAAAAAAATACTTGCCACTCGTAGAGCCTGAGTGGGAACTTGAAGCAGAAGAGATATTAATAGAATGGAAGTGTTTTTTTTTCACCACTTAGAATTTTAATCATTTGTGTGTTGAACTTAGTGTTTTTTTTTTTCACCACTTAGAATTTTAATCATTTGTGTGTTGAACTTGTATTAATATTTAATAGTAAAGTAGTTTTTTTTTTTCCGCAATCACCCTTTTATTAATAATAAACTTGCCACTCGTAGGAGTGAGTGGGAAGACGAAGTTATGAGCCTCCGAATGAAAGTGAAACAAAATGTGACTATACAGAGTCACAATGAAAGAGACAAAGAGGGAATAGAAATGAAGCGTTGGAAAAAAATTAAGAAAGTGGAAGAGATTACGGTTCTACGGTAACTATTTTAAACTAAAAACAAAACGCCTGAGCGGGCGCCGACAGCATACAAATCAGAGTAATGAAAATAATTTTATTTAAAATAGGAAAGACGCTAATAGGATAAATAAATAAATAACTTTATGTTTCATGAGGCCATTCATCATCAGTTCGAACCGAGCTCTAGGTTTACTGGTTTCCTCTCTTTGTAGAGGAGGAAGATTAGGTTATTATCAGAGTGCTGTGGAATTGGAAGGATAAATACCCCGGCTTACATTAAATAATATATTTTGATTATAACCGACAAAAAAAAGCAAAGAGATGAGCAAGGGCACTTGAGGTCCCGCAACCCCGCCCAGTGTGATATGTATGCATTTTCATGCGAAATTGCGCCCAAATTGATTAGGGTGGGGGGGCTTCTAAGTTCATCCGGCGCGAAATGCGCCCTCAAATGCTCCCCACCGCAAACGATTCAGCTTGTGTCTGATTGTCTGATAGATCGATCGACCGAGGTAACGAACACGCAAAATAAAAGTCTCGTGTCCATCAAGTCTCTCGGCCCGCTGTCAAAAAGGTGTGCTTTCAGCTGAAGCCGAGGCTGCGTTGGTCGTTCGCGTCGTCAGGAGCGCGGTGAACTCGAGACGACTCCACAGAAGAGGTGACTGTATAGGGTTGGTTTATCTAAAGCTTGTGGAATCCACTTCAAGCTGTGTCTAGTGACTGCGGAGTTCCCTCCTGCAAGAACCAGCAACAGGCAAAGTGAAGTGAGCCACCGTTGAACACTGCGGATCTGAATTGGACACCAAGGTCAAGGGCAGACCTGTGCTCGGACTCTGCCAGGGCCGCAAGAGAAGCCACGCCAAGCCCCACGACGGTGGCGCAGGTGAGCAATGACTGGACTGATGCTGGCGAGGCAGGAGCCTGGCCGATGGCGTCGCAAACGTTCTGTAAACAAAACAGATAGGGTCAGCTCAGACGTCCTTGGCAGCAACGAACGCAAACAAGCTGGAAATGCAAAAAAGCTGTGCAAATGCAAAGGCTGTGCCACTGCCACAGAGCAGCAATAATTCAAATCTCAAATCGGCGTGTCTGTTACCCGCACAACTTCAAATAGCATCTTGTCGTACGAGAGTAGAATCGGGAGTGGTCTGGCACAACAAGGCAGTAGTGTGAAACTTGTTGCCACGGCATGGAAGACGATGCTGGATGCTCACACAGCCACACCACACAACTCTCAGTCGTTCTTCCACACGGTGAGCGCAAGTACCAGCGCACAGCTGCCCACCCCCACAAAAACCGCTCCCTAGCACGCTCCTTTGGAGCGCACCCTCATCTACATCTGCGCACTTTTGCATTTCTGTTCTGTTCGCCTGCTTTTGCAGTCACATTGTTTTTTGACGTTCCATCATTGCATTTTGAGTGTGACCGCCATGTCACCCACGTGCCCCATCCTCGAAACATTGCGGGGGCATTTTGGCATTTTTCGCTTTTTCAGCGGTCACTTCACAGCTGAGTTGCCATTTATGCCCTGATCGGGCCATACTGATGAGATGGATGCATTTTGGGCGCGGCTTGTTTGCGTTTTTCTCTCACTTTTCAAAGTGCGAACAATGCGCCAAGTGCCTCTGTTTGCGTTGCTCCCTTGAGAAAAGCTCAGTTGGCCTGTGGCATTTTCTCTTGCTTTCCAAAACTCTTTGAACGCATCACCCAAAAACGCACTTCAACCCTAACCATAACTCCGTGTCCCAGGAGTCACCGTGTCCCAGGCTGGCAACCAGCCCAAAATTAGTTCCCCTTGCGATTGATGCATACTTCCCTTGACCTGGAAGACGGGAACTCCTATTTGAGCAAACACATGCCGTTGAATCCCATCATCCTGTGAACACATCCCGTTTTATTCCTTCTTCCTTGCTTTTTCTTTCTTTTCTTTCTTTTTCTTTTTCTTTCTTTCTTTCTTTTCTTTCTTTTTTTTTTTTCCTGCTTCCTTTTCATGGCAAGCAAACTCACTTTACTTTTCATTATGTGCTCAGGCCACTCCCAACTACACGCCAAAATGCACGGGATTATCTTCGACGTTGCGCGGGTAACAGGAGAGCCTTTTGCGAGTTTCTCTGTGTTGTTGCACAGCGTTTGCGTTCGCATAACTTTCTTTCGCAAAACCTGCGTTGGCTGCCATGGACGTCCCAGCTGACCCTTTCTATTGTATGTTACAGACCATTTGCGACTCCATCGGCCAGGCTCCTGCGTCGCCAGCATCAGGCCACTCACTGCTTACCTGCGCCACTGTCGTGGGGCTTGGCGTGGCTTCTCTCGCGGCCCTGGCAGAGTCCGAACACAGGTCTGCCGGTGACCTTGCATGTGTGTTGAGATTGGATGTACAGTGCTCTCAACGGTGGCTCACGTTGCCGATTGCTGGTATTACAGGAAGGAACTCCGCAGCCAGGACGCCACCCTCGGCTTCTAGGCAGAAGCTTCGGTCGCATCTATTGCACAAGCTTCGGACAGGCTTCGATTTTATTTATTTGCACAAGCTTCGGAGTTTACTTGTTTGCACCAGGTTCAGATAACCAAACCTAAGCAGCTTCTATGGAGTCGTCTGGAGCTCGCGCTCCTGACGACGTAATCTAGCCAACGCAGAAGAGCCATAGTGCTTCTGCGCGCAGCCGCAGCCTCGACTCAAGCTGACACCGCACCTCAGTTTTCACAGCGAGCCGAGAGACAAGCTTTGGATGGACACAAGAGCAGTCTTTGCCTTTTGTTTCACAGCTTTTAGAGGCGCGGGGAGCTTTTGAGGGCGCATTTTGCGCCAAGTATACCCTAAAATTCTTCCTTTCCCTGACTAAGCTGGCAGGTTCGCGTTTCAAACTAGACGTTATTTATTCTCATGAGGTGACTAGTATTAAAACAGCGTTAGTATTAGTCGTTGTACTGAAGTCATTTATTTATTAAAGCGAACTTGTAGGATCTTGGATGGACCTAGCGCTTAATACTTCCCTTATGTATACATATATATATATAATATACTATTTAGTATGTATAACGCAATCACTCTATCCTTAATAAAACTTGCCACTCTGCGCTATTATTATGAACATCAACAGCAGTTCTTAGTACAGTTATGTCAATATCAAGTTTATTTACTCACTTCAATACTTGCAATGATTTCACTTTTGCGACATGCAAAAACCGTGAAATCCTCCGTTTATCCCCCCCCCCCCTTTTTTTTTTTTCTCCCACGAGACTATATATTAATACTTTGAATATTAATAATTTCACGCCATCTCTCTTTCCGAGCAACAGCACTTATCACTTGTCGAGAGTGATGAGTGGGAAAACGAAATTATTAATATTGATCGGCTAGTGGCTAGGAAAACTTTGCCAAGAATTGTCATATAGAATAACGTAAATACATTTCTTTGATAGTGACTGAGACAGACTTTGAAAAAAAAATAAAAAAAAAATTAATACTGCTGAGTCAGACTGGCGTGTGCTTATTTATTAATATTATATTATTAATAATATTAATATTATTAATAATGGATTACAGTGACTACGGTAATACAATATTAACCCGGGCCTTACTTTGGCAACTTCGCATCCACATTTGTGGATATAATACAATCCACATGTAAGAATCTATTAATAGTTTTCAACTTCCGCAATAAAAACATCAATACCAATTCAGTGTAAACTTGATTGCTATATATGATACTACCGTAACTACGCAACAGACACTCGATTAATAATTTAATAACTTGAAGTCAGGTGTTGTTGATTCGATTCGAAGCGATCTGTGAAAACCAGGACTCATGATGTCATATTAATATATAGCTTAGCTGAAAGTGATTTAAATATGAAAGGTGACTGACTGAAAACTTTCACACGGGCACCAATCATTTTTTTTTTTTACTTCACATATAGTATATTTTCGTCACACATTTTCAATCAGTATTAATATTATTAATAATACTATGATTAATAACATTGCACTGCATACTATCAAAACTTTTGAACATCGTAACACATGAACTTATTTAATAATATCAATCGTAAAATGCTATCCTACGCTACACATAATAAATTTGATAAATCAAGGGTTGCTGAAGCGATATGTGAAAACCAGTATGTCAGCTTTTCTGTATGCCACTGAAGTCACAGACATCAACCACCTTTTTCCGTAAATTTTGTATTAATAATAGGCTCGACACCCGTGTTTGCTTAGAAAACTTCCCAAAATCTGAAGAAAATTTCCATACTCAGTTGATTTTATTAGCGACTCCAGATTGTTACAATAGTACGACATTTAATAACCGATATTAGTAACTGTCCTAACGATATGAAGACTGAGGACTACCTAAAGTAGGGACTCCGTAGCCTCCAGACCAACCTGGATAACCGACAGACCGGAACGGTAAGTATTGCCCTTATATACCGGGTGGGCCGGCATAATGAATAGGAATAGATTCAGCACATTACATTCCCAGAAAAGCACACACAACATATATGAGCGATAAAAGACAGGTGCAAACAAGGGCTTTTTGCCAAAAAGAACAACACATGCTACAGATAAGTTCACAACACA
>WBZZ01001249.1:32500-50000 GCA_019918135.1 Paulinella micropora
CCCCCCCCCCCCCCTTTCCCGTCGCCAGGGTACGTTCTATTGCCGGCGGTACCAGAAGAGCGCAGGTGTAAGCTCTGGTGGCACAAAATCTAAAATCTCTGGGTTTTTGTGCCACCCGGCAACAAAACTTTTTTTACCTCCGAAGAGAGCGCACCTAGAGATGTCGGGTACACCAAACATCTGCCTCAAACTCCCTCAGGTGTGCGCAAACGGCGCCTGGTGGCACAAGACCTCAATTTTCTGGTGTGGGTGCCACCCGCGAAAAAAAACGGGTACACAATCGCCGGGCTGGGGTTTCCGGGGGGAGGGCCACCCGGACCCCCCTCCGTCGACAGGGTACATTCTATTGCCGGATACCTGGTGGCATACGACCTCAATTTTCTGGTGTGGGTGCCACCCGCGACCAAAACAAGTACGTACAATTGCCGGGCTTGGGTTGCCGGGGGGAGGGCCCCCCTGGACCCCCCCTGCCCCGACAGGGTACCTTTAATTGCCGGAAGAACCGGCAAGTAAAAACAAGGAAATATGGTATTCAGGACACTCCCCTGACGCAAAGATTTGCGTGAAGTACAAAAAAAAAATTACCAGCATCAAGATCGAGTCTGCTGCTAACCACCCTGCCAATATGAGCTCCCAACTCCTCCTGGTTCCCACAAACCATGAATTATTCCGATGGGAGAGCAGAAAATAGGCTACAAAAAACAAGGATTTCGGCATTCAGGACACTCCCCTAACGCAAATATTTGCGTGAATTTCAAAAAAACTATACCAGCATCAAGATCGAGCCTGGTGCTAGCCACCTTGTCAATATGAGCTCCCAACTCCTCCTGGTTCGCACAAACCATGATTTGTTCGGACGAGGGTGCAGAGAGTAGGCTTAAAAAACAAGGAATTTTCGCATTCAGGACACTGCCCTAACGCAAACATTGGCGTGAATTCCAAAGAAATTATACCAGCATCAACATCGAGTCTGGGGCTAGACACCCTGTCATTATGAGCTCCCAAGTCCTCCTGGTTCACACAAACCATGATTTATTCCGACAGGGGTGCGGAAATAATGACACTGTCCTAACGCAAATATTTGCGTGAATTCCAAAAAAATTATATCAGCATCAACATCGAGTCTGGGGCTAGCCACCCTGCAAATATGAACTCCCAACTCCTCTGGTTCCCACAAACCATGATTTATTCCGACAGGGGTGCCGAAATGCTGGGGGGGGGGGGGGCGGGGTGGGTGGACAGGGGGTACACAATTTTCATTTTCCCCCTCCCCCCAAACCCCCCCTCCCCCCCCCTTCTCCAACACCTTTCAGGGATAATAATTGTACACAAATACACACAGGCATACACACATACATACATACATACATACATACAAATGAAACCTTTGTTTGACTTTGTCTTTGGAGGGGTTCTTTGTACGCTTGCAGGCGTTTTGATAAGAAAGGATATCCTTTTACATCCACCACACATAAAACAGCCATTTTGATAAGAAAAGATAGCCTTTTACATCCACAACACACATAAATACATACCTGTGCATACTACACGCATCCATTTTGATTAAGTGAGAAACAAGATGGCCAACTCCATACTTCATGCATGCATGCATACATACATACATACATACACAAACATACATACATATATACATACATACATACATACATACATAACATACATACATAACATACATAGATAACATATATAAATAACATACATAGATACATACGTGCACACACATGCATGCAGGCAGGCAGACAGACAAAGAGAGAAAGAGTATGCAGGAGTGTGAGTGATTGACAGAAAGAGAGAAAGAAAAGAAGGAAGGAAGGAAGGAAGGAAAGAAAGAAAGAAAGAAAGAAAGAAGGAAGGCAGGAAGGAAGGAAGGAAAGAAAGAAAGAAAAATAAAGAAGGAAAGGAAGGAAGGAAGAAACGAATGAATGAATGAAGGAAGAAAGGAAGGAAGGCAAGAAGGAAGGGAGAAAGCAGTGTGTGTGTGTGTGTGTGAGAGAGAGAGAGAGAGCGCGCAAGGAAGAAAGGAAGGAAAGAAGGAAGGACAAGAAGGGACGAAACGAGACGAGAAGAGGTTGGGCGAGAGAACGGTTACAGAGGAAGCAAAGAGAGAGAGAGAGAGGGGGGGGAGGGGGGGGGGAAGAGGGGAGGAGAGAGAGAGAGAGAGGAGAGGAGAGGAGAGGAGGAGAGGAGAGGAGAGAAGAGGAGAGGAGAGAAGAGGAGAGAAGAGAAGAGAAGAGAAGCGAAGAAATAGGAGAGAGAGAGAGAGAGAGAGAGAGAGAGAGAGAGAGAGAGACAGACAGACCAGACAGACACACACACACTCTCACTCGCTCACACACACACTCACTCACTCGCTCACACACACACACACACACACACACCACACACACACCCGTTTTTCCTTTGGAGCGCCATCGTTGGCGAAGCCCGCCGAACCCTATGATCGGAGGAGAAGATATTTGTCTTCTAAGGCTGCTTAAGGTGCCCAGTTCCCATGTAACGTTTACAAGAACAACAACGACAACAACAACAACAATAACAACAACAACAACAACATGAACGCGAAAGAATAGTCAAACGAGTGAGAACTGATAAAGCCACAGCAAAAAAAACTATGGGACTTTCCATTTCATGTAGAGAGCCCTGAAGTTCTCAAGCTCAAGGTGGCGTAGGAGAATGACGAATTAAAACAGACGAGGCCAAAAAACTGTTTCAAACGAAAGATTGTATATGTGCGTATTTCCCATTCTTCCAGAGACTGACCGACATAGATATAGATAGGCAAGAATGACAGAGGTCGAAAAAGGCATGATGCTGCTATTTCACAGTGTTGTATTGTGTTGGACAATATTTCTCGTTCGCCTTGTTTGAGCCCCCCTCCTTGTTGTTGTTCTTTTCTTTCTTTTCTTTTCTTTTCGTTTACCTATTCCAGCGAAGCTTAACGCAAACTTGAGATAAGCTTAGCTGTTCTGTTCTCTGGACCAATGCGAGTTCAAACTGCCAATTATTATTTACTTTTCTAAAAGTTTTTTTTAAAAAAGGAATCGAGATTTTCGTCAATAGGGTCCGGACGGACTATAGCAACATGAAAAGCTACTGCCCGTGAAATTCACACTATAATATGGTGAAAATTACTGCAGGAACCTTTTATTTATTTCTTTTATTTTTTCCTCCAAAAAAGGTTAGCCTAAGGTTATCTCTACTAACTTTTGTTGTGTTGTTTCTTCTGCCTCAAAGTTTTTTTTGTATGGTAGTTCACACCTTGCGCTATTTTCTTTCCACCACACACTTTTCTATTTTCTTTCCCACACAAAAAATACTTATTGATTCCACTTACGCACTGTCTGTGTGTGTGTGTGTGTGAGTGTGTGTGCGTGTGTGTGTGTCACTGTGTGTGTCTGCATGTCTGTATGTCTCTCTGTCTGTCTGTCTTTCTGTCTCTGTCTCTGTCTCAGACTAGTACTGTCTGTCCGCATACTGGTCCGGCTGTCTGTCTGTCTGTCTGTCTGTCTCACGGGGATCGCTAGTGTATTGAGCGATGGTGTTCCAGGGTATGACCCTTTCCAAGTCCTGGTATCATGTTCTCGAAAATGAAATATTCTCTGAAACTTTCATTAAATTATTTTTACGATAGATTATATACTGTGGTACCTGAGCACTGTCAATCTCTACTTGTGTCGGTATATCGCAGGGTCGGGTACATACATCTCGACTTCGGATATAGCTATTTGGACTGGCCCCCTAATACTATATCATATGATATCATCCTTATACAAGGGTATGTCATTAAAAAAGACAATGTACTTACGATCTTCCTGTGAATAATAATAATAATAATAATGATAATAATAATGATAATGATAAGAAGAAGAAGGAGATCAAAGGGGGAATCGTACTACAGCACCACGTTGCTTGTATTTTTATTAATAGTACGTTTGTTCTTGACATACTGCAGAGAAAAAAAAGATTGAGGGGAAGGATTTCAAAAATCTACAAGAATGGCTGGAGAATCCGCTTTGACGTGCCGTATGAGGATATATTTATCTTCTTTTAGCGTCTATCCGTGGGTCGATGCGCTGTGTGGCATGATTCCATAGCGCATACTGTTTAAGTTCCCGGAGTTTCCAATTGGAAATTTTTGTTACCAATTGGAAACAGTTTTTTGGCAACGGTTTTCCAAAAATTTATTCTCACGGATTCTGCTCAATTAATGACTTCCGATGTTTTCCAGGGCTCAGGAAAGACTGTGGGAAGCGACGTGTAAAATTTGTTCCGAAAACGGTTGGTAGAAGTTCGAGAAATCTGCATTTAACTGACCACCCCTTTTTTCCCACTTTTGCATTGTCTGAGGCATTTTTCGAAAAAAGATGGAGGTGGGGAGCTGCGTTTCGGTCCCTGCTGTGAAACTTGGAAAGCCTTGGGCAAGACGAAAATTTGGAGAAAGTGTTTTTGGGGACATAAGGCTTGTTGGGAAATTGAAGGACAAGGAAACAAAACACCACAAAGCACTTGTAACGCTGAATCTGGACGACAAGGATTATTTCTTTTCGTCCAATGTTCTGCGTGCTGAACAGGAGCAGGCAGTGGGTGTTTTTTCCTGTATTGATGCTAGTTTGAAGGAGGTCCTCATAGATGTCAGTGATGACGAGGAGACAGTCGAGGAGAACCAAGAGGAGGGGAAGGAGGAGGAAAAAGCTGAGCCAGACCACAATCTGTCTGCCTCAGACACTGACGAAGTAGGAGAAGAGGAAACGCATACTGGGTTCAATATTTGCCCCTGCGAGGAAAGCGAAGTGTATGACGAGGACACCAAGTTGGTAAAGAACGGTTTTCATTGGAAGTTGGAGCCACAAACTGTTGATTGGAGTGCAGACAGACCGATCTTCCAGCCCAAGACCAGGCTACAGGGCGCCGCAAACGCTTCCCCTCTTCAGTAACTTCTCCCAATCTCTCTGCTGTTTGCCATTTTTCACTCATTTCCAGTCAACACTGAACAGTATGTATGTGTGTGCACCATTTGTTGCTGTTGGGTTTGAAAAAAGTTTTGTGTGTTCAGAGATTTTCAGTTCCAAAGTCATTCATTTCGAGTGCTTGTCTTGTCTATGTTTCCTTTGCTTGCTGCACTTACTTGCACCTTCTTGTCATGTTTTTCTTTGTTTTTTTCCTTGTCTTTTCTTTTCTTGCATAGACACTTCATGCACTTCATGCCTCCAAAAGCTATCAGTCGGTTGATTGAATTTACTAACGTGGAGATAGCTAAACAGAAAGACTCTTGGTTGAAGAAAGCAATAACACAGGAGGAATTTGCTGTTTTCCTGGGGTTACTTGTCAAAATTTCAGTTGCAGATAGGGGCAGGCGCAGGGGACATTGGATGGACGAGGGTGAGGTAGGGCCAGACGGTTTGCCTGGGGACAACTTCGGCAGATTCATGTCAAAAAATCGATTCGAAGCTATCCTTCACTGCTTGCGTTTCGGACCCGATGCCACTGAACAAGATCCCTTTCTGCCTGTGCGTTTTTTGATGGAAGAGTGCAATAAGAAGTTCAATGATGCCATCATGCCTGGCACTTGCCTGACTGTCGACGAGTCGATGGGCAAGTGGACAGGCAAAGAAATGCCTGGTCAGGTGTACGTCCCACGCAAGCCCATTCCTTTGGGCCGTGAGTACCATACTACCTGCTGCGTTGAAACAGGCATCTGTATTGCTATGGAATGTGTAGAAGGAAAAGATCGAGATCGTGCAAAGGCAGGGGTAGATGATTGGGGTGTCACAACAGCAACCACAGTGAGACTAGTCAAGCCGTGGCATGGTACAGGTCGCATTGTTGTAGGAGACTCGTGGTTTGCTAGTGTACGAACAGCAGTCGTTGTCAAGGTGCATGGGCTAGATTTTATTGGAATGGTAAAGACGGCTACCCGCAATTATCCCAAATTCACTTTATGGCATGCCAGAGGGAACAACAAAGGCGATTTGGCGTCAGCCACGTGCACTAAAGATGGTATTCGCTTGTTGGCAGTGAATCAGAACGACCACAATATGCAGCAAATCATAGCCACCTGCGGCACTACATTGGGGGGCAAAGCACGAGAGGCACGATTCAGTAAGCGTACGGCGTTTGTTTCGCGGTGTGACGTGGTTGCTAAGTACTACGAATGTTTCAATGCGGTGGATCGCTTCAACTCTCTTCGTCAAGGGCACGCAAACATGAATTTGAATGTCGTTGTGCGGGATTGGAAAGTTAACGATTTCTTGATTTTGATGGACTTTGTTATGACCAACGCTTACCTTCATTACATGCACTTCAGTACCACGACCATCTCTACTTATCTGCGTTCGAAAGGAACCACCAGGCCAGGCTTTTTCAAAAATTTGGTTGCAAACGAGCTCTTAACAGCCAAAAAAGCCTCTGAGATTGATTGGGCTATGCTTAGCCCGGCTAGCGAGAACCTCCGAGGTCCCGAACCAAACCTTCCTCACACGAAATTAGCTATGTACCCTCTGGTGGCTATGAGTGATGCAATTCGACGCAAAAGGGAGGCAGGGGAGTCGTGGAATCAATCCACCGCAAGGCCGAAAAGACGCAGATGCAGGGTATGTAAGTTTGTTAAGGGAAGTTCATCCAAGATCATCACGTCATTTTATTGTGAGACCTGCGGGCCCGAGATGCCGCTGTGTGGGACTAAGGGTCGCGGGTGTCATGCGTGGCACATTAAGCATGGAGACCCGAGGAAAAAGAAAAGGGGGTTTGTTTCAGGTGATTATTAATGTCGTTTCCAATTGGAAACAGTCTTTTGTGTGACTTAGGTGTGAGGGGGCGGCCTGAGAAGAACATTTTCATTTTTAAGTTTTGTATTAAATTTTTGATGACTTTATGTCTAGTTTGTTCATAATATAAGTAATTTTCAATAAATAAATATCATTTTATTATTTTTTCTTGTGCCGGAAAGTAAATTAATATCGTTTCCAATTGGAAACCGGGCCTGGGAACTTAAACAATACTATTTGAAGAAAGAAATCAGGAGGTGTATGACGAAAATACTATTTCGTTCATAAAATCGGGAGGGGTACTGTATGCATCACCCCCCGGATAGCAGGTAAAAGTACCTTTTCCTGGTGACAGGTGCACCAGCTTGTTTTTCAGTATTATTTGTCCGGATTGGACCTGATGCCATTTTATTCCTGGTCTGTTGCAGTTTTCCTTTTTGCCTTCACTGAGCTAATATAACGAGACATCATTCTCATCTTTTGAGGACTGTGTTTGGTTGTATTACCGACTTTTTACGAGCTATCGTTGGGTGCATTACAACACACACACATACACATATACAGACAGGCAGACAGAAAGACAGACAGACACACACACACACACACATACACACACACATACACACACAAACACACAAACACAAGCACACACACACACACACACACACACACACTAGACACACACATACACACACACAGACAGGCAGCTGCAGACAGACAGACAGACAGGCACACAGACAGACAGCACAGACAGACAGCACAGACAGACAGCACAGACAGACAGCACAGACAGACAGCACAGACGGACATTCTGAGACAGAGTCTGAGACAGAGTCTGATACGGTGTAGTATCATCGTCGATCGACCTTTCGCACTCGTATGTTGCGATCGAATGCCAAGTTATATCACTGAGTCTTTTTAATATTCATATTTATAACTGATGATGCATGATCACGCCGTGGGCAATCAACCAGTTTGTTTGAGACACATAAAGAAAAATAATTTCTTTGTCACTGCCTTCATCGTCTGGCGCGGATTTCTTTGCCTGGTGGAGGACCACCAACAAAAGTCAGATCGAACTTTGACTGTTAGAGAATGTCCCAGATCTTATTAGGAATTCAGCCCAACGATAATTCAAAAGGAACATCAAGCACTCCTCTTGGCAGTGTCTGAATGGTCCACGCAGTGTAATCCTTGTCTCTGGGAGTAATTGTATCATCTCATGTCTCGAGACTTTTTGCGTCTTTATATACTGGCAGATAATATCTTGCCTTTGGATCCTCAACCGGGTCCATATTTCTCCAAAACTGGAGTATCGGTTGTATTATTTTTGCGGCTGATGATATTTTGAGTGTCCGTGTGAAACGCATCTGTCGTGGGACCGCCACGACCCGCATCAAGTATAAGTCTGAGAGAGTGTCATCAGCGACATGTTGTTCCGCTGGTCTCATCAGATAGAAAGCATCTTTCACCCATGCGATGGTTGCTATCGCATCGCCTTCCTTCCATCGCTCATGGACAATCTCAACGTTGCCCGCGTTTGGGTCAGTGTCCGTCCCCTCCTCCTCCTGGTGGACGTCCTTTGATCCCATCGACCTCATCGCCTTCCTCGGCTGGTCGTTGATATGATCATTCCGCTCTCTCCTTAGCTGCGCCTCTGTGATCTTCTCCTTCTTTCCGCTATGCTCTCGCGGAGACTTGGACTGAGTCCCCACCGCGCTTATGCGGTCAGTCTTCTCCTTACTGTCCACCTCACTCTCCTCTTTCTCAGCTATCGGTGCCCGATAAGCATCGTCCAGCCTCCTTGTGGATGGGCGGCACCTCTTTGAAATCATCGTTCATCCGTTTTAACGCCTCCTCAACGGATTCATCTTCCAATAAGAAGGGATCATACTTAATCAGCCTTCTTACATTCACAATTTGCACCTTCCCTCTACCCCTGATTTTGTAGTTCAGAGGTCCCGTCTGTTCCATAATCTGATAAGTTCCTTTCCAGTGAGTGAACAGCTTAGAGCTGACTCCTTTCGACACCTGAGGATGATACAACAGTACAATATCCCCGACCTGGAATTTGATATGATCCAAGTGCGCTTGTCGCACCCCTTCAGCGTCAGTCTTTCGGCGCTCCGCCTCTCTATGCGCCCTGACTATTTGTTCCGCCTCCATCTTCACTCTAAGTCTCATCCCAAACAACTCATCCGCATCCGCCCAAGTGTCTTTTGGGTGAAGGAGCGAAGTCGGGATATCAGGCTCACGCCCATATACTAACTGATATGGCGAGATTGAGCTCTTCGAGCCTCCTAACGCCGTAGAGGGCAGACAGTTCATTGCAAACGCAAATGATGGTGCTGCCTCGACCCATGCTCTTTGATTCTCCTTCTTTGTGCAATACATCTTTAGTGAGGCTTTGAGGGGTCTGTGTACCCGCTCGATTTTCCCATTTGCTCGCGGGTTATAGGCAGTAACATATTGCCATTTCATCCCGTAATACTTAGATAGTTTGTCGATGACCTCGTTATTAAAGTCCGAGCCTCGATCAGAGCATTTCTTGGTACTCCGATCTGTGAGATGATCCTATCGATCAGCGCCTCGGCCGTCGTCTTGCCGGTAACGTCTTTGACAGGGATGATCCACACATAGTTGGTGGCTCTGTCAATAGCAGTGAGGAGGTATTTGTAACAATCCTTCGATTCTGGGAAAGGTCCCACATGATCAATGTGTATAAACTCAAACATCCCCGCATGAAGAGGAAATTCACCAATCAGGCCGAAATTTGCCTTCAGTGGTGTTTTGTTTATCTTGCACGGGATGCATGCATCCACCGCCTGATCTATCTCCTCCTTCATCTTTTTCCACCAGAATTGCCTCGCTACGAACATGTGAGTTCGTTGTCGACCCGGATGCGCCAAAAGTGGGCAACTGTGGGCTGCGACAAATATAAATCGTCTCAGACTCTCCGGTACCCAAAGGGTCCATTTGTCCGGCTGTGACGCATAGCGACCGTGAAGGCCCTTGTACCACAGTAGACCATCTCTCCATCCCATCTCCTTCATCTGATCTTTGATCGCTTTTGTCATCTTCAGCTCATCCGGGCTCTGATATAACTGTATGAGTTCCTTAAACTCCGGATCTTGAGCCTGTTGTTGCCTCCATGCGGTAGGCGAGGCTATATGGATAGTACCATCTTCTAGCAGTATCCCGATTCTTTCCGGGTCATCGTCTAGGTCACTTCTCCGCTCTTGAGGAGGCTCCGCATAAACATCCTGCGTCTCCTCTTCCTCTCTTATGTTCGCCTTCGCATTCTCTTGTACCTCATAGGACCACTCAGCGTCCTCCTGGGTATGTAGCTCACAACATATCCCGTGATCCGGGCCTTGTGGACTGTACAGTAGACGTGTGCTGTCATATCGGACTCCACTCGCCATCTCCATCGCCTCAATGTGGCTGACCTCATACACCTTGTCAGTGGACAAGTCTTCCATCTCCACCGTGGACACCAACGCCGATACTTCTGAGTTAAACTCTAGCCTAGAGAGGCTATCAGCGACCACATTTCGCTTTCCCGGTAGATGGACTATTGTAAAATCGAAACAAGACAAGAACGCTTGCCACCGCGCCAGCCGTCCAGTCTGTTCATGATTCATCAACCATAACAGGTTATGATGATCAGTTCTGACAGTAAATTGAGGTCCTCCCCACAAATACTCTCTGAGCCTCTTGAGGGCCCACACCACCGCTAGCGTCTCTCTTTGCCTTGTGTAATAGTTTCTCTCCGCCGCACACAACCTCCTACTAATAAACATGATTGGGCGTAATTTCTCCTCATCCTCTTGTTGTAATACAGCCCCAATCGCAAACTTAGATGCGTCTGTATCGACTACGAATTGTTTCGTAAAGTCTGGCATCGTTAACACCAGTCCTCCGTCTTTCGGGTCTTTATAAATAAGATCTTTGAGCGCATGAAACGCTTGCAAAGCCTCTTCGCCCCACTTCTCAAAGTCTCCAAAATCTATCATTTTCTCCAACTTAGCTAGTGTTGCACCCCAATGGGGTATAAACTGGCTATAGTATTGCGCCATCGCAAGGAATGAGTGCAATTCAGTGTGGTTCTTTGGTATCGGTCGATTCATAATCTCCTCCCTCTTCTCTTTGGATATCGAGACTCGATTATGGGAGATCTCGTACCCTAAGTATGTCACACTCGTCTTGGCAAGTTGACACTTCTTTAGATTACACTTCAGGCCAAAAGCTCCGATGCGCCTGAATATATCGGACAAATGATCGATATACTCCTCCATTGTGTTAGAGTATACGATAATGTCATCGATGTAGCAAAATGCATATTCTCCCGCCTTCTGTCCCCGCCTTCTCATAAAGCCTCCGTCAGACAAATCATCGTACTGACTGCTCAACATCTTCTGCATCGCCTTCTGGAAAAGTCCTGGGGCTTGCTTGAGGCCCATCGGAAGCACTTTCCATTGGTATATTTCCATACCCACCACAAACGCCGTCAGCCATCTGGACTTTTCCTCCAGTGGTATCTGCCAGAAGCCATTTTTAAGGTCAATGATTTAATAGAATTTTGCATTCCGCAGTACTCTCCTTCCTTCTTCTAATGTCGGGAGAGGATTTCTCTCTTCCTCTAGCACCTTGTTAACACGAGCATAGTTAACTGTCAGGCGCCATTCTCCTCCTGGCTTCGGCACTATTCTCGGTTGTGAGACTATTGGAGATGTTGATATCTCAATAAAGTCCTCATTGAGCAGCTGTCTTGCTAGCTCCTCCGCTCTTCGCCTCATGTATACTCAAATCCGCCCTTCGTGGTGCCGGTGACTGCTCCGCACCCGGTATTTTGTAAATAACCGCAGTGAAATCTTCAGGCTTGACACCACCTGCATGCGGAGGGTCAAAAATTTCCTTGTTCGTATCTAATTTGGCTTTTAAAAGCTCCTTCTCCTTCTCCGTGCCTACTCCTTCTTCCAATATTTTCCGCGCCGCCGCTTGAAAATCTTCATCAGACATCTGCTTATGTTGCTTGAGGGGTTCTCTGTCCTCCTCCAAGCCTAAGTCCTCTTCCGAGACATCATCTAGGCCCGTCTTTTCATGCGTGACCGTGTCCGGCTCATCATCTTTACCGAGCTCCACCAGCATGTCAATGAGTCTCGCGTATTGCAAAGGAGCTTTACGGGTGTAAAAACCATCAACGCATGTGAATGCTTGCGGTATCAATTTCAACTTGTCGAGGTCTCTGAGCTTCCGCTTGTATGCACTGCTCTGCTCACGAGTTCCCATACGACAAGCCATCACTAGCTGTTGCTTGCGAGCGGGTACCAGTATAGGATGATCAATAAGCCGGTCCCTTATTTCCTGCGCCCATATCGCCTTCTCATTATATGGCAGGATAATAGTATACAGCTTATTATTTTCGAATAAAGTCCATAAGCATTTCTTCACTTCAGTTAGTGAACGCGGCCACGTCGGCTCGTCACACCAGAAATCAGTAATAAAACTTTTAATAGTTTCTGGTGGAGTATCCTGGATTCGCTCCGTTCTCCTTGGTACAAACGCCTCCCTTTTTTCTTCTCCTACTTTCGCATGGAAACAGTATCAGTTAGTAATATGGACATCTGTTCCTACTCCTTCCGCGAATCTCGCCAACGACGGGCTTCTTTGTGCGACACATATAATCTCCTCCTTTCGCTTCTCGATTAAGTCCTCAATAGACTTTTTGTCCCAATGGCATGTCGGAACTGTGACAGTGCACACTTGGGATTCCCCATTGTCGGTCCAGGACAGCTCATCCGGTCTTACGACATGGGGGTGAACGTAAACCTCAAGTGCCTCATGTGCGATTGCAATCTTTTTGTGATCCGTCGCTAGACTCAGCTCATAAGCCTCATAAGAGTCAGTAGCGTTGAAGGGATCAATATCGTTCTTTTCTCATCTTTTTACTCCATATATCACTCGCCGTGCGGCGCAATCAATCACAGCCCCCATCGTAGCCAATTGGTCATACGATAGTAATATTGACCCGTGGTAACCGGGGACGACATAAAGGTCCATGCGGTATACTCGTGCGGATTTTAATTTAAAGGTCAGTGTGATGATTCCCGTGATGACCGTCCGGCTACCCACTCCCTTCAGAGTGCCAGTCGAATTTTTCATATTTCTGTCCACCCAGTCCCGGTATCGATTTAAAAACTTCCGGCCGACAATATTAATATTCGCCATCGTATCATTACCAACTTTTAATATTGTCTTCAATGTTTCACAATAAAGTTCCTTATAACACAGAGCATCGGGCCTGTGTATATTGACTGCGAGAACAAGAACTTTACGTTCCAAATTTTGGAGTCTAAGTTTTTCAACTCATCCTTCTTCTCCTCCTGCTTCACCTCATTAACATTGTTATTATTCTGCGGTACTGGTGCGTTTACTATGTGAGCGACATTGTCTTGTGGTACTTGAGTACACACATTGTCTTTTTGCTCGCCACCCGCCGCGACCGTAGAAATTGAGTCTGTTCGTAGTTGTTTGCTTGGCCGAGGCGATACGTCTGCCATTGGCCTCCTCGCCTCCATCGCAAGTCTCGCCTTCCTATTTGCATCAGTTATTATTGGTAACCGTGCTGTATGAACGGGTATGAGACTACCTTGGGGCTGCAGTCTCTGTGTACCCACATCTTTGTTTTCACATCGAGGAAGCGTTGGCCCAGTCTGCACAACAGCATTAGAAAGCACTGTGACTTTAGGGTTAAACTTCACAGTCTTCTCCTTCCTCTCTTCTCCCCCCTCTACTCATTCCACCACCTCGAAACGATTACCTTGAGTAGTGTCCGGGTAGGATGACGTATCGGTCTCCGAGGCAGTGTTGTAGGCCTGAGCTCGACCGAAATTTGGGTTGGAGCTTGCCCACGAGCCTCCTCCTCCTCTGGGTGGGGGGGCTGGAGCTCGAACAGCTCTCCCTCCATAAGGGGTATATCCCCGACCTCCTCCTCTTCCTCTCTGAGGGGTTCCCTGCCACCTCGAGGCTCCTCTCCATGTTCCTCGTCCTCGTCCTCCTCCTCCTCCTCGTCCTCCTGCTCCTGCTCTTGCTTCTCGTCCTCTTTGAGAGGCCTTTAAGTTCTTTTGTCTCTCCCTTTCCTCCTTCTTCTCCTTCATCCTCTTCATGTAGGTAATGATTGCCTCTCGTAACTCCTCATCATCACACATATTGGCATACCAACCTTCGTTCACAGCGGCAATCTGAAGCATATTGAAAAGGCCCGGTTCCTTGCCTTCCCGCCTGCTCAGAAAACTTGCCCTTGCTATTGGGTTCTGCCTATCATGATTGAAAGAGCAGTCTCTGTTCTCCATCTGTGCCTTACACTGCAAGCCCGCGAACCACCTCCAACATGCGGACTTCAGGTCTGGCTCTCTCTGTCTCTTCCAACCGGCAACTCTGTTTGTGTACGTGGCTTTGCGCCAACAGGTACACCGCCTGCCTGTGCCGTATGTGCCTCCGTGAGCGAGTCCATGTTTGAGCATGCACTCATCACTTCTTGAAACAGTGCTGACGGAGCAACGCTTTGAACCGTATTTTCGAACACGTGTGTCTCGAGAAAGTTCTTGGACTTCACTGAGCTAAACGTCGAGCATTGTTGTATGAGCTGAATAAGCTTACTCGGGTTAATTGTGTGTAACGCCGAGAAGAAATAGAGGCGGGATGATCGACTTGCGGCCATAGAATAGCACATAGGAGGAAACTACCTCCGTAAGGGTCGCCGCCAAGCCAACAGCACTCCTCAAACTCATCGCCACTGTCTCAAAGATTTCAATCCTATGAGAGTACCAGTGCAGAGATGCTGGTATCCATGAGATTGAAAGTATGAAATGAGTGTGGCCACCGCCAGTTCACACTGAGCGTCTAGGCCTGTTGCATTGTTTTTCTTAATATCCTCCTTCTTTCTCAAAAACTTGTACTGTGTCAGATCGAATCCCTCCGAGACTAGAGATTGGTCAAAAACAGTAACAAAGGCCTCGTATTCCTGCGTTTCGTCGCAAGGAAAAGCCTTCATGCGTGCATTGATCTCTTTGAGCTTGCTCAAAAGCGAAGCATCAGAGTCTTTGTCTGAGATCGTCTTGGCATATAGCATGAGACTTGCAACTCCTCCTTTCTTCCCCTTGAATGCATTTATGATATTTTGTCTGTCATTCTTCTCTGTGTTTGTGACCACCACCGTAGTTGAGCCCGGGGGTGCAGGGGCTGGTGGGGCAGGAGCTGGTGGGGTCAAATATGTCGGAGGGTGTGCCTTTGCACCACTCACTTTTGCTTTCATTCTTTCCAGTCTCATCGTCTTCTCGAACTCCGCCTTCTCTTTCGCCTTCTTCTTCTCAGATATCAACAGCTTTTGAGCATGAGTGATAAAGGCCACCAATTCAGAAGCCGATCTGAGAAAATTATATTTCTCCACATATTGGTCAACACCTGCTTTGTTGGCGACCGGTGGTGCGTTACTAAGTGATTTAAGGACAGAGTGATCCTTGGTAGGAATCCATCTCTTCCATGCCTCCTTATGCAGTAACGCACCCATCAACAGTCTGATCTTGGTCAGAACTCTGTCGGTCTTCTCTAACTCATCAATCACAGGATGAGTTTCTCCTGCTGCCTTAATGCTTTTTTCCATCTCTGCCTTCCCCTCCTCCAAGGCCTTCATTTCCATCGTAAAAAATGAAATATGCCACTTGAGTTTTTCGAACCCAGATTGGTCTTCATTTTTGTTACATCGACTGCCTCCTGACCAGTCGCGAGGAATCTGGCAGTTGCTCTTGGGTTTGTGTACTGGAGGTAACCCTCACATCGTGGGCCGTATGAAAGTTCCCAAATCAGGGTTTGAGTGTACACACCAAAGATTACATCCAGTCATTCAAGGTGGGTGTGTGTGTCCCCAAACTTAATATGCTGTATCTTCTTTCTCTTTTCTGGATCAGAGACCAGTTTGCAGAGGAGCTGTGCTGTGTTTGATAATAAGACATAGACATCCTTTTAGCACGACTTTTCTCTCTTCTTTGATCCTGAGGGATCCACACATAGGTATCATTCTCTCCCCCCATCTTGTTATCAAACTCTTCTTTAGTGAGGTCATAGTGGTCTTGCACCCACTGTTGTTCTTCCACTGTGATATCCTCTCCATCACTATGAATCAAGTCGATCATTTTTCATCCTCCTCCCGTGTAGGCAGGTGGTAAGGGATTACCATATGCTCCTCCTCCTCCAGTCTCTTCTTGTTCAAATCCTCCTTCATCTTCGTCTCCTCCATATCTTCCTTCATCATCCCAGCCTTCTTCTACTCCTCCTCCTACTCCTTCATCTCCTCCTCCTCCTCCTTCATTCAGTCCTCTTCCTCCTCCTCCTGCTTCTTCTTCTTCTCTTCTTTGTTATGTCTCCGAGAATTCACTCACTTCGGCGGTCTCTGTCGACATGATGTCGTAGTAGTAATTAACAGGAGGACAGTGTCAGCTCTTATGTTTGGTTTTTGTTCGTTTGTGTTCTGTTCCTCCTTCAGTCGATTGACTAGTGAAGAGAGAAACTAATAGAGAGGGTAGAGTGAGATTCCCTGTCATCTATGAAACACTGTTTGTATGTTTGTTTTTGTTTGAGAAAAATAGTTTTTGAGACTTTCTCCGATTTCTTGTTGTCCTTACTCAGATTATTTTCTCCTCCTTCTTTTCTATATTATATCTAGTATGAGGCACTTGGACATACACACAGATATTAATAGAGAAGCTAGAAAAGCTCTCCTTGAGAAGTCGACAGTCGGTCGGATAGGTTCTCAGACCTACGTACATACCTTTAGAAAACGATCAAAGAGTTGCAAAAATACTCTGACGTATATGTGAGATAATGCAGATAAATGCACAAACTAGAAGAATAGAGTGTTGTGCTCCTGTCCCTATGCTTGTTTGTGTTTTGTGTGTGTTCCTTCACTCTTCTGTCCACCTCCTTCTTGGTCTCTGTGTGAGAACAGCAAGAACGACAGAGAGTTTGTATCTGATGTCTCCTTGTGAGCACACAGATATGGATTGGGCTAGAGGGTACGAGACACCTGCTTGAGAATAATCAAACTATTTGTTTTGTGAAAGAGTTATGAGGGAGCTGTGTTGGAGTATTTGTTTTCGTCTGACGTCCCCGTGTGAGACAGGTCGATCGCGAACGTCAGTGAAAATTCACTCTGTTGCCTGTGTGGCAAAGCAAAAAGAAATCACACTAGTGATGTGGACTCCAAATGTAATGCACCCAACGATAGGTAGTAAAAAGTCGGTAATACAACCAAACACAGTCCTCAAGAATGAGAATGATGTCTCGTTGTATTAGCTCAGTGAAGCCAAAAAGGAAAACGGCAACAGACCAGGAATAAAATGGCATCAGGTACAATCCGGACAAATAATACTGAAAAACAAGCTGGTGCACCTGTCACCAGGAAAAGGTACTTTTTACCTGCCTACAGTGTGTGTGTCTATGTATGCATGTATGTATGTATGAGTAGTATGTATGTATGTATGTATGTCACGTATGTATGTATGTATGTATGTATGTATTTATGTACGTATTTATGTACATATGTATGTATGTATGTATGTATGTATGTATGTATTTATGTATGTATGTATGTATGTATGTATGTATGTATGTATGTATGTACATATGTATGTATGTATGTACATATGTATGTATGT
>WBZZ01001249.1:65000-67500 GCA_019918135.1 Paulinella micropora
TTTCTCATGACGGAGGCGCGACTGGTGGTTAAGATAAAACATATAATATATTATACACATGCATACATACATTTATAAATTTATTTGTTCATATAGGTCACTTTGGAGCATTTCTCATGAGCAATGCGGACTGGTGGCTAAGATAAAACATATGATGTATTATACACATGCATACATACATATATAAGTTCATTTTTCATATAGGTCACTTTGGAGCATTTCTCATGAGCCATGCGGACTGGTGGCTTCGATATACATATAATATATTATACATACATATATAAATTTATTTTCATATAGGTCACTTTGGAGCATTTCCCATGACGGAGGCGCGACTGGTGGCTAAGATAAAACATATGATATATTATACACATGCATACATACATTTATAAATTTATGTTCATATAGGTTGGTGCATTTCTCATGAGCAATGTGGACTGGTGGCTAAGATAAACATATAATATATTATACACATACATACATACATATGTATACTTATTTTTCATATAGGTCACTTTGGAGCATTTCTCATGAGCAATGCGGACTGGTGGCTAAGATAAACATATAATATATTATACACATACATACATGCATACATATGTATACTTATTTTTCATATAGGTCACTTTGGAGCATTTCTCATGAGCAATGCGGACTGGTAGCTAAGATATACATATACTATGTTATACACATACATACATACATTTATAAATTTATTTGTTCATATAGGCCACTTTGGAGCATTTCTCATGAGCAATGCGGACTGGTGGCTAAGATAAAACATATAATATATTATACACATGCATACATACATTTATACATTTATTTTTCATATAGGTCACTTTGGAGCATTTCTCATGAGCAATGCGGACTGGTGGCTTCGATATAGATATACTATATTGTACACATTCATACATACATATATAAATTTATTTTTCATATAGGTCACTTTGGAGCATTTCTCATGACGGAGGCGCGACTGGTGGCTAAGATAAAACATATAATATATTATACACATGCATACATACATATATAAATTTGTTTTTCATTTTGGTCACTTTGGAGCGTTTCTCATGAGCAATGCGGACTAGATATACATATACTATATTATACACCTGCATACATACATTTATAAATTCATTTTTCATATAGGTCACTTTGGAACATTTCTCATGAGCAATGCGGACTAGTGGTTAAGATATACATATAATATACAATACACACATACAGACATATGTATGTAAATTTGTTCATATAGGTCACTTTGGAGCATTTCTCATGACGGAGGCGCGACTGGTGGCTGATATTGTCACAGCCATGAAACAGGTCTAAATGTATATATATATATGTATATATATATATGTAATATAAATATATATTATAATATATATATTATATATATATATATGCACACATACACACACACACAGACTCATATGTGCATGTGTATACACGTGTACATAATGATTGCCTGCTGTCTGACATGGTATTTATGTATGTATGTATGTATGTATGTATGTATGTATGTAGATAATGATTGCCTGCTGTCTGACATGGTCACGGGTATGAAAAAGTATGTATGTATGTATGTATGTATGTATGTATGTATGTCTGTATGTATGTATGTATGTATGTATGTATACACAGATATACACAAATACATATATACATATGCACACATATACAGAGAGAGAGAGAGAGAGAGATAGATAGAGAGAGAGAGAGAGAAAGAGATAGAGAGAGAGAGAGAGATAGAAATAGATAGATAGATAGATAGATAGATAGATATAGAGAGAGAGAGATGTACACGTGTACATATATACATGCTTATATACAGACATAAACATTATATGCATATGTAAATATATAAATTATATATCATACACAAATATACATGCTTGGATTCAGATATACCCGTTCTATACATATGTACATATGTAAATATATGTTCATATACGTATATATATACGTTTAGGCATCCCCACTACCAGTCCTTGTCAAGGTATGTATGTATGTATGTATTT
Organism: Paulinella micropora; assembly: GCA_019918135.1. Lineage (NCBI taxonomy): Eukaryota > Cercozoa > Imbricatea > Euglyphida > Paulinellidae > Paulinella > Paulinella micropora. Next base: position 67,025 of record WBZZ01001249.1, read on the forward strand.
ATGTATGTATGTATGTATGTATGTATGTATGTATGTATATATGTACGTATGGACGTATGCACGTATGTACGTATGTACGTATGTGCATGTATGTGCATGTATGTATGTATGTATGTATGTATGTATGTATGTATGTATATATATGTACGTGTGTACGTATGTGCATGTATGTATGTATGTATGTATGTATGTATGTATTTATGTATGCATGTATGTACGTATGTACATATGTACATATGTACATATGTACATATGTACGTACGTACGTACGTACGTACGTACGTACGTACGTACGTACGTACGTATGTATGTATGTATGTATGTATGTATGTATGTATGTATTCATGTATGCATGTGTGTATGCATGCATGTACGTATGTATGCATGCATGCATGTATGTGTATGTATTTATGTATGTATATTTATGTACGTATGTATGCATGTATATATGTATGTATGCATGTATATATGTATGC
>WBZZ01001249.1:92500-95000 GCA_019918135.1 Paulinella micropora
CCCCTTTTTTTTCTTCTTTTTTTTTTTCATTTATTTATTTGCTTATTTATGTGTAGCCTTCCCCCACGCCCTACAGGACGCTGGGTTTTTACTTCTTCATTGGTTTGATTTGATTCTAATTACTTTTTGATTTTATTTTATTTTATTTTATTTCATTTTATTTTATTTTATTTTATTCATTTTATTATTATTATTATTATTATTATTATTATTATTATTATTATTATTATTATTATTATTTATTATTATTATGGACACCGTGATAGCCCAGTGGTCAAGTTCTACCATCTGGGCCCTGTCGCCAGTTCGATTCCCGTCGGTGCCACCGGTATTTTCATTGAACATACCGGTCCGTCTGGACGTGTTGGAACTGCCCGTGCGGGGGTGTCATTAGAGCCTATCGTCAATTCTTCGTACTCCCCTCACGGGTGAGACGATGGAGGCGCATGTGCAGATTTGCATCAGCCATTGACAGAGAAGCACTATTATTATTATTATTATTATTATTATTATTATTATTATTATTATTATTATTATTATTATTATATTATTATTATTATTATTATTCTTATTCTTATTATGGACACCGTGATAGCCCAGTGGTCAAGTTCTACCATATGGGCCCTGTCGCCAGTTCGATTCCCGTCGGTGCCACCAGTATTTTCATTGAACATACCGGTCTATTTCTGGACCAGTATTTTCATTGAACATACCGGCCCAACTGGAAGTGTTGGAACTGCCCTTGCGGGGGTGTCATTAGAGCTTATCGTCAATTCTTCGTACTCCCCTCACGGGTGAGACGATGGAGGCGCATGTGCAGAAATGCATCAGCCATTGACAGAGAAGCACTATTCTTATTCTTATTCTTATTATTCTTATTCTTATTATTCTTATTCTTATTATTATTCTTATTCTTCTTGTTCTTCTTCTTCTTATTATTATTATTATTATTATTATTATTATTATTATTATGGACACCGTGATAGCCCAGTGGTCAAGTTCTACCATCTGGGCCCTGTCGCCAGTTCGATTCCCGTCGGTGCCACCAGTATTTTCATTGAACATACCGATCCGTCTGGACCAGTATTTTCATTGAACATACCGGCCCGTCTGGAAGTGTTGGAACTGCCCTTGCGGGGGTGTCATTAGAGCTTATCGTCAATTCTTCGTACTCCCCTCACGGGTGAGACGATGGAGGCGCATGTGCAGAAATGCATCAGCCATTGACAGAGAAGCACTATTATTATTATTATTATTATTATTATTATTATTATGGACACCGTGATAGCCCAGTGGTCAAGTTCTACCATCTGAGCCCTGTCGCCAGTTCGATTCCCGTCGGTGCCACCAGTATTTTCATTGAACATACCGGTCTATTTCTGGACCAGTATTTTCATTGAACATACCGGCCCGTCTGGAAGTGTTGGAACTGCCCTTGCGGGGGTGTCATTAGAGCTTATCGTCAATTCTTCGTACTCCCCTCACGGGTGAGACGATGGAGGCGCATGTGCAGAAATGCATCAGCCATTGACAGAGAGGCACTATTATTATTATTATTATTATTATTATTATTATTTTAGCTGCATCAGTACGCCTCAGATATAGTAAATCTGCCTTGGAGTGTTGACTGTGACATATTTGAGGGAAATCCCGATGAAAAAACCTAGTCACACTTGCTAAACAGAGTTCCAGCCCAATGGCCTCAAGGCGTCAAACTGTGACGCCAACTCATAACCCTTTGGTGGTAGATGCTGGGGAGGAGGGTCGTTGCGCGCGTAAAAGATCTTAAACTCCGCATATGCTGGTTGATAGCCCAGGACCCAGCAGACACCAGATTGTTATGGGTGGGGTTTCGAGGCAGCTCTAGCAACCGCGCTTGGTGTATGCACTTGCACATTCGGTGACGTCTTGCAAGAGGTTGCTGGGACTGCGGAATAACCTCGGCTTAGTGCAGTCTTGCCCTCAGGAGCTCCATCGGTGGCCCCGATCATCAGGCGAGAGACTGACACGGGGGGGTGGAGGACCTCGAACAAGGGTATTGGAGGCTTATGTCCGTTGAGGATATGCCATTAGCTGCATCAGTATGCCTCAGATATAGTATTATTATTATTATTATTATTACTACTACTACTACTACTACTACTACTACTACTACTACTACTACTACTATTATTATTATTGTTATTATTATTTTAATGCTTGGTGATTCATGTAGATATTAGAATACTGCGGAGGCATTATTATTATTATTATTATTATTATTATTATTATTATTATTATTATTATTATTATTATTATTATTATTATTACTATGATTATTTTAATGCTTGGTGATTCATGTAGATATATGAATACTGCGGAGGCATTATTATTATTATTATTATTATTATTATTATTATTATTATTATTATTATTATTATTATTATTATTATTATTATTATTTTAATGCTTGGTGATTCATATAGATATTAGAATACTGCGGAGGCAATACCGAGGCGCT
>WBZZ01001249.1:130000-152500 GCA_019918135.1 Paulinella micropora
TGAATTGGACTGGCAACTCATCATAACTCAGCTTTTGAACGGCGGCGGTTTCGAGTCGGACTCTTAATATTAATATTAATATTAACATTTGATTAATAGTCACAAAAAAAGCCATACCGTGAGTTTTTTAGATCGTTTTAGTCGGGTCCAAAACGGAGGCCGCAACTCATCATAACTTTGATATTAATATTGAGCACTGACGGCGGCGGTTTTGAGAGTAAACATTTTCAAGTTGTGATATATATGTTTTTTTTGTTAGAAAGCCTGATCGCGATGAGATCTGCTTTCGACTGTTTGGCGTTTTCAAGTTCAAAGATAAAAAAAAATTCAAACTGTTTAACTAAGAATCTTTAAAATTTAACTTCAATTCAAAAATTTATGTTTGATCCGTTTATTCATTGAAAAAAAGTTGATGGGCAAACTTTCACCAAATACACGGTCCTCAAAAGATGAGAATGATGTCTCGTTGTATTAGCTCAGTAAAGCCGAAAAAGAAAACGGCAAGTTGAACAGACCAGAAATAATATTAATAAAATAGCATTAGGTCCAATGCGGACAAACGATACTGGAAAACTTGAAGGGTACTTTTTACCGGCTATCAGCGGGGTGATACCTACAATACACTGCAAGCCTGGGATTTAATAATATTGATGAAGTTCTAATTGCAGGCAGGCTACCTAAATTATAAATGACAGAAAACACTACGCTTACTATCAATTTGAATGGCGACAAGTACCTTGAACTTCACTAGTCTTTCCCAATCGATATTTAAGATACGACAACGCCGAGCGCATCACTATTAATATCATATTATATTATATTATATCATGAGGCGCCTCATATGATTATATCATATTATATTATATTATATATTATATTATATTATATTATATTATATTATATTATATTATATTATATTATATTATATTAATGTTATATATTATTGAAAGCACTTGTCATGAGCTTTCGTACGGTAACTTTGAATGGCTTTCATAGTTGTAGCATTTGATTGATGGAGAAGGACGAGTTAAAGGTTACAGGGGGATTTTCACTCCAATGTTCACACGAGTAGTAAGTAAGGTCTAGTTAAACATTTCGGCCAGTGATTTTTCAACGCAGAATACGTTGTTTTTGCACAAAACTTTAGGTGACCGGAATTCTTCCCAAGTCTTTTCACCGCAAGATACGTTTTTTTTTTTTTGCTTGCCAAAATTAGATGTGGCCGAAATTCTTCACTTTCTAAAGTCTACGATGCAGAATCTCTTGGGTCTGCCCAGCTTGACTGCCCAGTACGTATATTGAAGAAGAAGAAGGCTCCTGTGTTCGAGTCTTGTCGCATTTCCCTGCAACAAGCATATACATACATACATACATAAATACATATATACGTACATACATACACAACACACACACACACATATATATATATATATATATATATACATATATATATATATACACACACACACACACACACACATATATATATATATATATATATATATATATATATATATATATATTATATATATATATATATTACCACTCGGAGTCTGCCGACGCCGCCGCTGCTGGAGTAACAGGCATAGGGGGAGGAGAAGCCTAACAGCAAACGAACAAATAAACATACATACATACATACACGTATGTATGCATGCATGCATGCATTACATTACATGACATGACGTTACCTTGTTACGTTACGTTACGATACGTTACATTACATTACATTACATTACATTAGTTACCTTACCTTACCTTACATTACATTACATACATACACAGAAATATATCATGTACCATAGAGGGGGGAGGACGTGGGCCCGCCATGCTGAAATTTGAGGCGGGGGGTGGGCCGGAGGGCGAGGACGGGGGTGGCACCCCGTACGGGTTTTCCCATTGCGAAGCGCCCGTCCTGGCGTTATAGTAGAAGGTAGCTCCGGAGGCAGGGTCCTGCTGAGGCACCCAGTCTCTTGTTCCTGTTGCCCCACGCACCTCCTGCGGTCGCTTCTTCCTGCCCGGAGAAAACCTCACGCTGTTGGAAGCCGGGAGCGTTAAGCCTGGAGCAGACTTGAAGTCAGTGGGAGTGGCTGGGGGAGGGGGCGGCTGTGGTTCGCCTTGGCCGGGCAGTTGCCAGCGCGACTCCCCCGTGCGGGTGTTGTAGAAGAAGTAAGCCTTGCTTGCAAAGTCCTGCTGAGGCACCCAGTCCGAAGGATCCGAGCCTTGTGGGGAGAACACGGCTGGAGTGGGCGGCGGAGGAGGTGGGTTGTTGCCGGGAACCGGTCGCCCCGCGGGCGACTTTGGAGGTGGCACCGGACCATGAGGGTTCTCCCACGTGGATTCGCCCGTGCGCACGTTGTAGAAGAAAATAGCGCCAGTGTCGGTTGCTCGTTGTGGTAACCACTGGTCCTCGAGGCCGCGACTGGTGGATTCAGGCGAGGACGAGGAGCGCAAGCTCGTCCGGGGCAGCAGAGCGGTTGTGGGGGTGGTGGTGGTGTTGAGCGGACCCCCTGGCGCGGGACTAGGGCGGCTGAAGGAATTTTGGCTGCTAGTACTAGTGTTTCGCCTTCTGCCGATGCGGTTTCTGTAGGCCTCTTTACTGGGACTAGGCTTCCAGGTCACCGTCTTGATCGGCGGGTTCAACTCTTGGTCCATGTCGTCCACGTCGTCCGCGGCAGCGATCGGTCTGAACCCTCCCCTTTCGAAATTATCACTGCTGCGGTTGAGAGAGCTATGCTTGCTGTCCAACGTTAACCCACCCGCAGCGCGCGACAGGGTCAAAGTCAGGTCCTTTGTATTATCATCCTGCCCTTGCGACGCGGGGGAGATGCTCTGCGCAGACTGCGACGTGGGGCCTGCCGGCGCGGGTGACTCGCCCACCATTGCCCCGTGCACGTTAGATAGTTCATGCACCCGGTCGTTATCGTTGTCCTCCTCGTCAGCTTCGACTTTGCGTTCCAAGATGATAGCGCCGCCCATGTTGTACACGCCGTTCGCAGTTGACACAGGGCTCCTGGGCAACCCACCGTCCGCCGCGAGCGTGAGCAGAGATGGACCTGCCAGTCTGCTCATGGAAGGTAGTTTCAGTCCTTTGGGCTCATAAGCGCCGGGCGTGCGGTCCACACCCGTCAGAGGGTTGACTGTGCCTTTGGTTAGGCGTCGTTGTTCGAGTTTCTCCCTGGAGACGCCACTCCAGCGATGGAAGCGCGTGAGGAGGAACTGGAACACCGTCCACAGGGCCGCCAACATAAACACCGCCATCATGACCAGCATCAGGATGGAGAACGCCAGATCGTTCCAGGGCGTTAGCTCAGCCGAGTCGATGCGAATGAGCATGGCCAGATAGAGGAAGAGGTAGATGTAGAACTGGGCGGTCAGGTGCAGAGAGTCGTCAGTCCATCGCTTGTAAGGATGCAGTAGTAAGAGCACTAGAGAGAGAGCCAAGAGGATCAGCATGGCAGTGGGGATTTGATACTTTGTCGGGACAAACGCGACAAAACCAACTAGTAACAGCTTATGCAGCATCTCCACCAATTCGAACCAGTACTTGTCTTCGTCGTAGCCGTGATACAGTATGCCAAGTGCGATCAAAGCGCGAGGTCTGCGCAACCCACCTGGCTTGCGTCGCGTGAAGAACATCAGACTGAAGAACAAGGCCGGGATGCCAAAAGGGTACAAGACAACGAAGATATAGGCCCATGTTGCGTGGCGTCGCCACTCGGCCGTGTTGCAGAGCGTGTTGAAATCGCCGGAGAGGTACAAGACGCCTTCCACTTCCTTGCAGTTGAAAATGCCCAAGATGGTGGCGGAGACCACGGGGTAGACTACGAAAAGGCCGAATAAGATCAACTTGACCGTTTTCAGCCATATCCGTTGAAGGGCCAGCCGGGACAGCAGATAATTTTCTGCCGCCCCTCTTTCTTCTCCTTCATTGAGTATCGCGTCCACCGGACCATGGTGTCCTCTGCGGTACAAGCGGTTGTAAATGGTGTGCGGGAGAGCGTAGAAGATGACGGGCAAGAGAATCATCAAGAACGGAACAAACAAGATTACAAGAAACTTCCCGTAGTAGACCTGCCCGCGTGGGTACATGCAATCCAAGTTGGCCGCTTGGAACAAATCTAAGTTGGCGATGCTGAAGAACGAAATGACTTGCTTGAAATAGCGCGGCCAAGGCAGCTCCAGAGCGACCCCAAGGTTGCTGAGGATTTGGAAGAAAGCAATCAGGATTTTCAGCTTGTAGGTTATTGAAGGTTCAAACACGGGTCTTCCCTTCATGTCTAAGTACAACTTCTGAGATTTCTCGCTGCTAGGCGTTGCAAGGCCCTTCTTGGCGAACAGACTGGTAAAAGATTTACGAGCGGTCACGTTCAATTCCGGGGATGGAGTCTGCACGTCCGGGGACTCTTGCTTAGCGGCGCGCGCCGCCTGCGTTCTCCTGACTCGGCTTAGTCGATGCAAGTTGCTCGAGCTATCGCTCGCAGGGATAGGGGGGCTGCTGAGAAAGCTGCGATTGCGACGTTGGGGACTGGCGGGTCGACTAGGGCTTCGTGATTGGGTGGCGCTGCTGGCGGCAGAGGGCAGTTGCGACATCATGCGTTCTTGATCTCGCATGAAGATTAGATCAGCAGTCTTAGCAGCTTCCGAGCGCGTGTCACTGTACAAAACAAGAAAGCACACAATACAGTAAAGATGATAATAATCTTTGTGAATAAAGAAGAAGAAGAAGACCGTCTGAGCTCAAGCACTTGCTCCTGTCGCTCCAACCGCCCCAGAACGACCATATTTTGCAGTAAGAGGTAGCACACGATGCTGTAACCAATGAGGAACAAAGCTGCAAGCATGGCTAAGTACAGGTAGCTGTTGGTCTGCTTGGGGCACACAAAGCACATACCCCCAAAGAAGGAGAAGTAGTTCTCACGGCACACTGCACATAATGGGCCTTCCCGGTTATCGAGGCATTCACTGTTCAGCCCGCCTTTACACTGGGTGAAGTATTGACAGCGATAGTACACCAGTGCGCCATTGGTTGTGTTAGCCTGCCAGTAGCCGGGTTGCACTTCGATATTCAGCGAAGTCAGGCCTGGCTTATCACAAAGTTGTCCTTCCTTGCATGGAGTACAGAAATTAGCCAAAGTGTTGGTTTCCGTTAGGGGAAGCTGGCCATAAAAGCCGACGTCACATAGGCATGTCAAGCCCTGCGGGTCGCGCGTGGAATTCACATCACAGGGTAGGCACGATGACTGGCCCGACAGTGATTGTGCGAACCCGGGCTTGCATACAACGCACTCCTCTGCTCCACTGCCTGAGATCTTGCCGGGGAAGCATGCATTGCAGGTGCTGGATCCCTCGCTGGGAGCATAATATCCCGGCCCGCAGTGTACGCAAATGCTGCTGTTGATTGGTGGCCCAAGGGGTTCAAGAAAACCAGACTCGAGCTCGGTGATCACTATGCCAGGACCATCTCCTGAGCCACCAGTGGAATATGTGCCTTTCGGGCATGTCTGGCACGCAGTAGCAGCTTGCAGGGCATTTGGCTCCTGCCCTGCCCCGCACACCCCACACGACGTCGCATTTGAATAGCGATTGACGAAGCCTTGCGCACAGGGCGCACACAAGTCCTCACCCGACTGATTTGTGAAGAAGCCCGGTTGGCAGACACTGCAGGAAGACTGGCCCGGGGTGGCTGTCACGGAGCCTGGCGGGCACAGTAGACAAGTTTCTTGCCCGGGCTTGACTTGATATGAGCCTAGAGGGCAGGCGGCACACAAGCGCTGGCCTGAGCGACTGTCGGCAAAGCCGGGCTTGCAGGGCACACACTCTTGCGCCCCCGGTGCGGGAGAGTAGAAGCCGGGCTGACATGAGTCGCAACTCGACTTGCCGTATTTGTCATTGTAGCGGCCGGCCTCGCACTGGACACAAGAAGACATCTTGCTCACATTGCCGTAGCGGCCCGGGGTACATAGCAAGCAATCTACTTGGCTGCTCCGTTCAGCGTAAGTGCCCGCAGAGCACGCCGTGCAGTTTCTTGCGCCCGTCCGGTTCTGATGCCAGCCCTGTGGACAAGGGAAGCACTCGCCCAGTCCAGTTTCGTTAGCGAAGAAGCCCACACGACAAGCCGTGCACTCCTTGCCGCCCTCTAGCAGACGCGCGCGCCCTAGTTCGCACTGGAGGCAAGAGCTTCGCCCGGTCAGCGGCTGATACTCACCTGGTTCACAGTCGATGCAGTCGTCCGAACCCGCACCTTGACCGAACCGGCCCGCGGGGCAGTTGTCACAACTTTGCCGCAGCAGCGTGCCGGTCCGACCGGCCTCGCACGCGCTGCAGTTGCTGCGGCCTGTGTAGGAAAAGGTGCCTGCGCTGCACAAGCTGCACTCGAGCTGCCCCGAGATGTTGGTGAAGTAACCCGCCACGCAGGGCAAGCAGAGCCTGGCACCCTCTTGCCCTGACACCGTACCAGGCGGACAGAGAAGGCAAGACGTGGCTTGAGGGTACGAGACGTACGTTCCATTCTCACAGAGGTCGCAAACGCGGGACCCGTTGGCACTAGTGAAGCTCCCACTGGGGCAACCGAGACAATCCGAGCTAGCATCTTCGTTGGTGTAGAAACCAGGAGCACATGGCCGGCACTCCAGAGAACCCAGTCGATCGGTGAAGGTGCCTGGGCCGCAGGGTGCACAGGAGAAGGTCGGGGTCACGCTCGAGGCGTACCCATGGCCGCATGGCTCACACACTCCATGCGTGCCTTCCGGGCCATAGTAGCCTGCCGGGCAGGCAAGGCAACCTTGTTGTCCAGCCTGCTCCTGCTGAAAGGCGCGGGGGCACTTGAAGCACTCGCGGAGTCCTGACGCGTTCCCGAAACGTCCCGGCGGACATTCCACACAGTTGGCCAGCCCCTTAGTATCTGCGTAATAACCCACCGGGCATTCCGTACAGGATTGTTGCCCGGTTTCGTTTTGGTGTTTCCCGTAATCACACAAGGTGCAGTTTACCACGCCGATGTCATCGGAAAATGTGCCCGCGGGGCATTCGTCGCATATCTTTTGTCCCGCGAACTTCTGGTAGTGACCTTCCAGGCAGGTCTTACAGCCAGTCTTTCCAAACTCGTCCTGGTAGAACCCAGGCCGGCAATCAGGGCATTCGCCCACGTCCGGCCTGTCGCTCGCGCGACCCGACGGGCACAATTGGCAAAACAGCGCGCCCGGGTTGGAGTATTCTGCTATCCCGCACTTGTAGCAGAAGACCTTGCCGGTTTCGTTTTGGAAACGTCCGCCAGGGCAGGCTGCGCAACGTTCCGCGCCTAATGTAATGTAATGTAATAAAATGTGATGTAATGCCATGTAAGATAATGCACTGTATTTGCCAAAACTGCCCGTCTCACATACATGCATACATACAAAACATAGAAATACACAGTACATACATACATACATGCAAGCATAGTAAACATACACACATAGTAATAAATACCTGTTCCATTGCCAAAGCGGCCGGTCTCGCAGGCTGCACACACACACACACACACACACACATACATACGTACATACATGCATGCATGCATACATGCATGCATACATACATACATACCTGCGCACTGTAGCGTGGACACGGAGTACGTGGCGTCTGGGCAGGCGTCACAGGCCAACTGACCCGACAACTGTGTCACCTTGCCACCTAAATTTGTCATGTAATATAGGTATGGATCTATGCATCTACGTATGTACATATGTATATATGTATGTATGTGTGACCAGGGCAGGCAGGGCATTCCGGAGTTCCGTACGCATCCGATGCCCGGCCGGGCTTGCAGGCGTTACATTGGCTTTGTCCGGACAAGCTGTTGGCTTGTCCTGGGTCGCACGCTGTGCATTCCGTTTTGCCGGTCGCGTTGGTGACGTAGCCAGGGGGGCAGGGGAAGCATTCCGACAGTTGTGTGGTGTTACCGAAGCGTCCGATAGGGCAATCGCGACAAGAACTCTGTCCTGCCGCGGCCTGATCACATGCATCATACGTCGTATAAAATTATCATGTATCATATCATATCGTAGCCTATCATTATCATATTATACCATATCATATCATATATCCTATCCTATCCTATCCTATATATGGTTACCTGGTACTTGCCCACGTCGCACATGGTGCACTCCCCAGTCGAGCCCACTTCGCCAGTGAAGCGTCCCACTGGGCAGAGCTCACACTCAGGCAATCCCCCAGTCTGGGCATGGCGACCGGCTGGACATTCCACACAAAAGTGCTGCCCTTGAAACGGTTGGTTCTCCCCCAATCCACAGGCCAGACAGGACGATTTCCCTTGTGCGGGCTGTTGTGTACCAGCGGCGCAGGGTAGAAAGGCGGACGCGTTCCTGGCCGGCACGTAGCTCCCGGCGGGGGCAGGCTGACATGAAAACTGGCCTTCCTTGGAGTTGTAGAAACCTGCTTCGCACAATGGACAGGTCGACAAGGCCGTGGTCGGGCCGTACGAGCCAGGAGGGCAAGATAGGCAATCAATCTGTTCCGTCTGGTTGCTGTACTTCCCAACTGGGCATGCTTCGCACTCGCTCTTGCCCGGGTACAGCTGGAACCGCCCTCGCTCGCAGGCCGCGCATTCCGATAAACCTGTCGACGTGGCAGGTCCCGATTTCCCTGGAGCACAGGGCTTGCATTGCTCTTGGCCGTACTGATCGTTGGCGCGACCTTTCGGGCACCTGATGCAAAAAGTCTGGCCTTCATTCGACGTGAAAGTCGCGGGAGGACATGAGACACAAGCCTTCTGCCCACTGTTTTCCTGGATGAAGCCGGGAGCGCAAGGCAGACAGCGTTGTTGTCCGGTGACGTTGTTATATCTGCCCGGGCCGCACAGAGCACACTCCAAGGCGCCCGCCGTGTCTTGGGCTCGGCCCGGGTCGCAGGGATGGCATTGACTGTTGCCCGGAGAGTCGGCAGAGAAGCCCGCGGGACAGGGCAGACAGTCCACCGCCTGGCTGGAGTTGCTGTAACGACCTGGTAGTGGTGGTAGTAGTAGTAGTAGCAGTAGCAGTAGCAGCAGCAGTAGCAGTAGTAGTAGTAGTAGTAGTAGTAGTAGTAGTAGTAGTAGTAGGGATGGAGGGATGGAGAATGAAATAAAGAAAGAAAAGAAAGAAAGCAAACAAGCAAACAAGCAACAAGCACACATGCAAGCAAGCAAACCAACCAACCAACCAACCAACCAACAAACAAAGACAAGCAAGGCTGCTTACCTGGACTACATTGGAGACAGCTAGTTTGTCCTTGCCCTGTGATGTACTTACCTGCCACGCAGGACAGACAAGCCTGCTGTCCCGCCGCAGACTGGTACTTTCCGTCCTGGCAGACTGGGCAGGCGGTAGCACGCGCCGAAGCATTACTGGCGCTGCCTGCGGGGCACGCCGTGCAGGTCAAAGCGCCCTCTTCTGTCTGGAAGGAGCCAGGCAGACAGGCTGCACAGTTCTCAGTGGCGGGCGAGGCACTAGCACGGCCGGGACGGCACGGGAGACAGCCTAAGACATAAATTATCTTATCTTATCTTATCTTATCTTATCTTATCTTATCTTATCTTATATTATATTATATAAAATATTATATTATATACAATATTATATTATCTTATGTTATTATATTACATTATATTATATTATATTATATTATATTATATTACATTATATTACATGATATTATATTATGTTATATTATGTGATATTGACATGTATGTCTGCCTATCTACCTGCTTGTATGTTGCCAAACACACAGGTCACACTCCCACAACACACACACACACCACCTCCACCACCACTACCACCCCAAACACGCACACCTCCCCCTCCTTCCTCCCTTCCTCCCTTATGTATGCATGTACCGGCTTGCGCCGAACTGTTCTGAAATTGTCCTGGGCCGCAGGCGAAGCAGGTAATTTGGCCCGCCTCTTCAGTAGCATAGCCCGGCCCACAAGGCAAACACGCAGTCTGTGCCGTGCTATCCTGGTAGTATCCCGGCGCACATGCTGTGCAGTTCGTACGAAGAAAGAGAGAATTGTTATTATAGGTCCCGCTGGGGCATTCCAGGCAGTTCGCTTGACCCGTGGCATCGGCGTACTTGCCAGCGGCGCAGGGAATACACTCACGTTGCTCGGAGTCTGGTTGGTGGAAGCCTGCCGCGCAAGCAAAGCAGGCCGAGCTCGCGGCAGGAGCATACGTGCCCTGCCCACAGCCTAAATACGTATGCACGTATGTATGTCCGTATCTACATCAGTTATGTAATGTTTGTATATAATTTCTGTATGACCTAAACACTGCGCGCTTCCCGATTCCTCGTTGAAAGCGGCGTAGCGACCTTCGGGACATGCGTTACACTCTCTCTGGCCACTTGCCACCTGTATTCGCCCCGCGGGACAGCTCGGGCAGGCGGACTGGGAGGTCTGGTTGCTGGCTTTCCCCGAAGGACATGCTCGGCAGGAAACCTGTCCCAGGTCGCTAGAGAAAAAGCCAGCAGCACATGGCGTGCACACTTTGACACCCTCCGGAGCCACCCCCGACCAGTAACCAGGTTGGCAAGGTAAACACTCCCCAAGGCCGTCGGTCGGAGACCAAAAGCCCGTGCTGCAGAGATTACAAGAAGCCTGGCCATCTTGATCCTGTGCGCGACCCGCGGGGCAAATCTGGCAGTTGCCCTGTCCCTGGTCCGGCTGATACCGGCCGGGCTGGCACAGCAGGCAAGACAGGCCGGCCCCGTGTGTGGTGTTGGAATACCGACCAACCACGCACTTGCTGCAGACTAGCAAGCCCGTCCGGGTCGCCACCGTTCCGTTTTCGCAAGCTGTGCAATTGCCCTGTCCGGCCCTGGGCTGAGCAAAACCTTTCGCACAGGGTGGACAGGAAGTTTTGCCGTACTCTGCCACAGCATACCCGGCGGCGCATAGACTGCATTCCACTTGTGCGAAGGAGCTTGTGTATCGGCCCGGCTCACACAGTTCACACACAGCTTTTCCCGGAAGCCCACCGAAGCGGCCCTCGGGACAAGAAAGGCAAAAGTCCATTCCGGACGCGTTGGCGAACAGGCCCGCCGGGCACGGCGCGCACTCCACCGTTTCGTTGCTCTCCGCGAAGTAGCCTGGGAGACACGTTCTGCACGCGGTCATGCCCAGGCGGTTGGCGAAACTGCCGGTCACACATCGTGCGCACGTGGTCGCGTGGTAGAGGTTGCTTGCGCGACCGAGGGGACAGTCGATACAAACTGCCAGTCCGTCCACAGGCGCGTACGTACCCGGCTCACAGGGCGTGCAGCTGGATTGCCTATATGTACGTATGCATGTATAATATACATGTATGTGTGTGAATGTATGTTTTTGTATATATGTATGCATGCATGCACGTATGTATGCTTGTAATGGATGTATATATCTATGTATCTACCTATCGGATTCTGCCACGAAGCCCACGGGGCAGTCGGAACAATGCATGTATGTATGTATGTATCTAGGTATGTATGCATGTATGTATGTATGTATCTATGTATGTACCTATCGGATATTGCCACGAAGCCCACGGGGCAGTCTGAACAGATGGTAGCATTGAAGACGCTGCTATGCTTGCCTTTGGCGCACGGGAGACAGTCCGAAGCGCCTGTATATGTATGTTGTATGTGTGTATGTTATGGTTATGTTATGTTATGGTACGTTATGTTTTGTATGTATGTAATCCACATACTTGCAGCAACTCTTATGTACGTATGTATGCGTCTATGTATGCATTCATGTACCTTCTACGCCTATGAAATAGCCTGGGCTGCAGGAGCTGCATTGAGGCGACCCAGCTTGCGGGCCCATGAAACCTATGTGTACATACATGCATGCAATACATACATACAAGTCTATAGACCCCCCCCCGCCCCCCCCCCTCTCTCTCCAAACCTGCATACCCATCTTCATCTCCATCAGCTACATCTGCAAAAAAATTTACCTTCCGGGCAGGTTTGGCAGCTGTCGGCTAGGGCCCCGCTGTAGGTCCCTCTCGGGCAGGGACTGCAAGAGAAAGCATTCCCCACGGCAAAGAAACCGGGATTGCACGGCAAGCAGGCAGACTGGCCCGGCATGCCCGTGTAGCGACCCGCGGGGCAGGCCAGGCAACCAGCGGCCTGGGTGTAGATATAATCAGATATAGATATAGATACAGATACAGATACAGATATAGATTTTGATATATATACATATATATACAGATATAGATTTTGATTATATATATAATAATAATAATAATAATAATAATAATAATAATAATAATAATAATAGTAATAATAATAATAATAATAATAATAATAATAATTAATAATAATAATAATATAGATCTACCCGGCTGGCGTTCTGGAAAGTGCCCACCGGGCACGGCAAGCACTGGTCCTGTCCGCCTGGAGAGGCCGCGAAGTAACCCGGTTCGCACGCCCTGCATGAGGTAGGCCCGACCGCAGACTGTTGCCGACTGAAAGTGCCCTCCGGGCATAAGCGACACTCCGTGGAGGCGCTGGCGTTGGCGTACTTGCCCGAGGTGCAAGGCCGACACACAGGCTGCCCAGCAGAGACGCTGACGGTTCCTGGCTCGCAGGGGAGGCAAGTTGCTTGACCAGGGGACGAGGAGAAGTAACCCTTCTCACAAGGTTCGCAGCTGGACCCGCCAGGACTTCTGCTCACCCTGCCTGCCGTGCAGTCCAAGCAGTCCACAGTTTCGTTGAAGGGCGCGTGCTTGCCGGCGGGGCAGAAGTCACAACTGGTGAGCCCGGTCTTGTTGGCGTGGCGACCAGTCAGACATTTGGCACAATCCACAGCGCCGACCGTATTGCCAAACTTCCCTTTCGGACATAGCAGGCACGTAGCCTGCGCTTCGATAGGAATGTAGGAACCCTCGAGGCATGGTGTGCATGCCTGCGCCCCCGTGCCAGCTGTAGGTGAGCTTTTTTTCCCTGCTGGGCAAGGCAGGCAGGTCTCCAAACCGGTGTCGTTGGAGAAATAGCCCGCGGTACAAAGCAAGCAGTTTGCCAAGCCGGTGACAGAAGCGGCCGAACCGAGCTCGCACTCCTCGCAGGTCGCCTGCTCCGGTTTCGACTGGTGAAAGCCCTCCAGGCATGGGATACAGCTTGGCGAGCTAGCTTTCGCCGCATACCCGGGCGAGCAGATATCACAGCTGATGCTGCCGCTTCCCGGGGCCGCGCGGCCCTGCGTGCAGTTTTGGCAAAAAGACTGTCCGGGTATGTCCTCGTACCGGCCGGGTACGCACTTGGCGCAAGCTGAGCTTTCGTTAGCGGGTGTGGCGCGTCCCACAGCGCACTCGGTACAAGCCGTTCGAGCCTGTCCGCCGGAAAATTTGCCCGCGGTGCAGGTGTCGCAGGAGGATGCTTCCAAACTCGAGCCGATCTTGCCCAGGTTGCATGGCAGACATTCACTCATGCCGCCAGCAGGGGCGTAATAACCCAGTTCACAGATCTTGCACTCTGCCAAGCCCTCAACATCCGAGTAACGGCCGGGTAGACAAGACGGGCACGCTAGGGTGCCGTCGTTGGACTCGCGGGAGGTGGGCTGGCAAGGTAGGTAGGACAGTAACAGGCTCTCCACGGCGGCTGCCCCGTTTCCTTGAATGAACACTACAGAGCGCTCCAGGCCCTCGCCGCGGGGAAGTGTGAAAGTGACTCTGGTGTGCGGGTTGGTCTGATTGTGCGTCACGCTCACCGCGATGCCTGACACAATCACCAACGCGTTGGCAGGGCCGAAGTTGGTGCCTGTTAAGGTCAGGATTGTGCCCCCCGAGCGAGGACATTGCTCAGTGATACGCCCGAAAGTGGCAGCGGAGGGAAAAGGGCAGCCGGCAATGGCGGTCATGTTAGGCAAGGAGTAGGACAGCAGCTGCTTGGGGGCAGAGGAGAGACGCGCAGTGGTGACAGACACGAGACGGTTCAAGCCTGACCCTGCTGGCAGAGTACACCTGAGTTCTGTGGACGACACGAACAACAGATCGCCACAGGTCTCCACCCCAATCTTCACCGTGGTCTTGTCGGTGGTGAAGTTGGACCCGGTGATTGTCAAGGTCACTTGCCCCGCTGTGGGACAGTTCACTGTTGCGTTCACGTTGTTCGGGTCGCTGCTGCATCCGCTTACTTTGTCCACAATTGGTGGGATCGGGTAGTTGTATGTGTCCGTCCCCACCACAAACTGGTTCAGCACCTGCAGTCGGAAGACGAACGGCCCACCAAGGCCCTGAGAAGTCAGGAAACGGAGCGAGCCCTCATGGTTCGCGTCGAGCTCAATGGCGGAGGCCTGCACGGACAGGTAGATATATCGGTAAATAGACAGGTAGCTTGGTAGGTAGATAGGTAGATAGTAGATAGAGAGATATACCTGAAAGCTGTAAGGGCCACCGGCCGGACCGTACGTGATGGAGATCAGTCGCGCATCGCTGACAAGCCCGAAATTCCTGGCATTGAACTTCAAGGCCTCGCCCTGACTCTCGGTGCCGATGAGACTGCTCTGATACGCGCTGGACGAGGCAAACCGCAAAGTAGTGTTGATGATCTGCGGCGGGGGGTAAGAAATGGACGCCAAGGACACATTGGTCCATTCCGAGAACTGAACCACACCTCCTAAAACCGGGTTTTTCACTTTGACACGGAATGCCAGATCTTTCCCGACACCAGCGGCAGTCGTGCAGGTCACTTGCTGGCTCGATACCGCATTCACGGTACAGTTGCGCAGCGTGCCCTCCACCACTGCGAACGCCTGGTCTAGTAGACCGTATTCTACTTGGAGCAAGTCAGTGGAAGTGCCGAACCCGTCCCCACCGAACGTGATCTGCTCGCCTCCTGCGGTACTGGCGAGCAGGACCCGGCCGGTCTGGCAAGGAGGGGCACCGCACACCAGAGCTACAGAAGCCGGGTAGATGGTGGGAGCGAGGTAGCTGAGGTAAGGGCGGGACACGGAGCGCAGACCGACTTGGACCCTGACCTCCACGCCCAAGCCAGCAGTGCGGTTCGGGGCCTTGCAGCTGATCTGGGTGTGCGATAGTTGCACCACATTGAAACAAGGCAAGTCGTTGACGCAGACCACGCTTGGGCACGCGAGGTTGGCTACAAACTCTTGGCTATTGTCCAAAGTCCCGACCGGCCCGAAGTTGGCCCCGGTGATAAGTAACGACTCCGACACGTCGATTTTACATCCTTTTGTGCAACAGTCAGTGTTTTCCGGGCAACCCTGCACCCGGGTGAGCTGCGGTGGGTCGAAAGAAAAGCTTAGCTTAGTCGCGCTCGCCACCCCGGCCACCGTGACCGAGACCGGCAGGCCCGAGCCGAACCCAGCCGGGAAGTCACACACCAGCCTGGTATGGTTGCTGTGTTGCGGGTACACAGGGCAGGCGATCAGCTGGGTGGCACTCCCCACCTGCATTTCCACACCCACGACCGTAACCGAAGCTGGCAGGCCCGGCGGCCCGAAGTTCCGGCCTGAGATCGTGAGGTCAAAATCTGCAGTAGTGGGCCCAGTTGCTGGAAACAAGCTGGTGAGCACAGGCGCGTCGTACGAGTATGTCTTGGGCAGGGAGGAACGCGACAGTACAGTCACCACCACGGAGACGCTCCCAACTCCAGGTGGTATGTAACACTCGATGCGGATGTGGGAGTACGCGCCATCCACTAACGGGCAGTTGGAGCCGCCTACTGTGACGGAGCCGGAAAGTCCGAAGTTGGATCCTAAGATCACCAGGACCCGCCTCAGCGCCGGGGTGTCACCTTCCGTCGGGTTGGTCTGCGGTCGGCTCAGCACGGAGATGACCGGTGCGTCGTAGCTGAAGGTGCCGGCCCAGCTCGCGGTGGGCCGGCCGGTCACTGTCAATGTAACGGCTAAGTCTGCGCCCTGCCCGGCGGGTAACGGACAAATGACCTGGCTATGTCCCCAGGTACAGCCAGAGCACAATACACCACCCACACGCACAGTCCCACCCAAGCCGAAGCTTGAGCCTGTGATGGTCAGACGCTCAGATACGCTGGTGGAGCCTCGGGTCGGACCTCGAGTTGGCGAAACAGTGGAAATCGCAGGCGGGTCGTAACTGAAGTTGAAATAGTTATCACTGACGAGTCCGTTTGAGACAGTTAGCGGCAACATTGTGCCTTGACTGGACGGGATTCGGCAGATGATTTTGGTATGAGCGGTTAGCCCCCCCGAGATGATGGGGCATGCGTTGTCTCCGATGAGAACGGAAGGAGCTGTTCCAAAGTTAAGCCCCTGTATGGTGGTGAGTTGTCCTCCGGCGGTTTGGTCCGCCAGTAGCGAGACGGAGGTGATGCGCGGACGAGAATACTGCACAAAGACAGGGTCGGAGGAGGACTGCAAGCCCAACTGCGCCTTGACGGGAATGGTCAGAGACGCCGAGGAGACGGGCTGCGTGTACTCGGGCACGATACAGGTCAAGTTGGTGTGGGACAAAGAACCAGCTTTCAAGGTGCACTCCTCGCCACCCAGCAGCACCAAGACCGAAGAAGGCACACCTATCCCGAAGTTAGCCCCATACACCAGCAGCTCGGTCCCTCCCTTGGTAGGTAGGTAAGAGGGTGAAGTAGAGGAGACAGAAGGCGCAAGGTAGCTGTAGCTCAGACTGTTCGAGCTTCTCACCTCCGGGTTGGTGTTGAGGACTAGCTGCACCGCCAGATTCAAGCCCTGGCCCTGGGGCAGCCGGCACGTAACGGTGGTGTGATTGTGCGACAAGGTTGTGCACACCTTGTCCCCCACCAGCACGTAGCCAGACAGCCCGAGGCTGGCCCCGCTCACCGTTAAATTCCCGCCCCCGGTGGTCGGCCCGGGCGAGCTAGGCGCAAAGGCCGATAGGGTGGGGACGGCGTAGGAAAATTTCGAGACATATTCTCGAGATACTCCGTCGATGAGGACACGGATGGGCAGGTTGCTGCCTTGACCCTTGGGGATGGTGCAAACCAGCTTGTCAGTCGTGCCTGTCTCGATAACTAGGACAAGGCAGGGTAGACTGTTGATGGTGACTTGCGTGGTAGCCTTCGAGCCCAGACTTCGTCCGATGATGGTGAGGTTTGTATCCACCGGACCCGTAGGGGCCACCAGTGGTGATACGGACAACAACTGCGAGTTGAGGTAATTGAAGTAGGCTGGCTGGCTGTTGGCCCGGCCGTCCGCCGCCGTGATATAGACGGGCTTGCCGTCGCCGGTACCGGCCGGGTGCCAAAACACCACTCTGGTGTGGCTCCAGGTGGCAACGATGGCCGCGACGCCCCCGACAGTCACCGTGCCGACCATGGAGCCGAAGCTAGAGCCTGTGGCCACGATGGCGTCTCCGACGGCAGGCTGCAGGCTGCCCCCACTTGTGGAGCCGTAGCTGGGGGTGAGAGTTGGGGTGGAGGGTGGTTCCAGCGTGAGGTACACCGCGGGCCCTACCAAAGCCTGGCCTGCCACATCGTACTGCACCAGCACCCGTCCGTTGGTCGTGGCATATGCGTAGTCCCAAGCGGGTAAGGCGCAGATGACGGCGAAGTCGGCGGAGTCAGCCGCGTTGATAGGGCAGTCAACTGCCACAGTTTCCTGCGAGCTGAAGTTGCGCCGGCCCACCAAGCGGACCCGGCCGCCGCTGCCGAAGTTCTTGCCAAACAGGCCTAACGAAATACCCCCCTAGAGAGGGAGAAAGATAGATAGATAGATAGATAGATAGATAGATAAATGGATAGATAGATAGATGGATAGATAGATAGATAGGTATGTAGGTAGGTAGGTAGGTAGGTGGGTAGGTAGATAGATAGATTGATGGATATATACCTCTGTGGGGCCGGATGAAGGGCTTAGCGGAGAAGCAGGGGAGACACTCAGCGAGGGCGGGTCGTAGGACAGGAACGTGTTGGCATGACTCGGAGAAGACAGACTGCCCACGGTGACTACCACGACTTTACCCACGCCTTGGCCCGGGGGCACGCTGCAGGTGATCGCTGTGTTGTTCCAGGACACAACTGGGCAGTTGAGTCCCCCGACAGTGACCTTCCGCACCAGACCGGAGTAAGCGTGCACTTCCGCCCCGAAATTGCTGCCCCGCACCACCAGCAAACTGCCGCCGGCGGTGGACACGCCGGTGGCAGGTGCCACCAGCGAGGAAATGTTCGGCCCGTCGTACACAATGTACAACACGTTGCTGACTTGGCCGCCGACCGTCAGCTTGACGGTTACGTTGCCCACGCCGGCCGGCATGGAGCAGTTGGCAAACAGGTGCGTGCCGGCCGGGGCTTCAACGCACTGCAACTCGTCCTGCTCAATCAGGACTTTCCGACTGGGTGAGCCAAAGAGTCCGAAGTTGCTGCCCTGGAGGGCTAGGTACGTTCCACCCGTGGTGGGCAGGCTGTTCCCGGAAACGCTCACCGCAGTCAGCACCGGGGGCGCGTATTTCAACTGAAGATTAGGGTCGGAGGTGGCCGCACTGACCAGCGACTGCACCTCTACAGTGACGGAGTCCTGGCCCTGGCCCGGCGGGGTGAGGCACGTGATTACGGTTTGGTTAACGGTTAGGACTGTGCAGGCGCCGAAGGAGCCGAGCGTAACGGACACGGAGGAGGGGGAGGTGCTAGAGCCGAAGTTGCTGCCGGAAATGACAAGAACGGTGTTTCCGCGAGTGTCTACCGAGACAGGCGAGACAGACGTAAGCAAAGGTGCATTGTAGGTTAAGAACAGTGCGGGGACTTGCGCACCCGTGAGAGGGTTGACGTTCGTGTTCTCAACCCCGCCCACGGCTACTTGCACTTCTCTTTGGCCGGAGCCGGGGGGTAGTGTGAAGATTAAGTAGGTGTGATTCTGAGACGCTACTGCTATCTGTAGCACTGAGCCCTCAGTCACTAGCGTCACCTGTCCGCCACTAGTGCCGAGCGATTCGCCCAAGACCGTCACAGACACTGCACCCACTGTGGGGTAGCCCGCAGCACTTTCGATCGAGTACAGCACCGGTGCGCGATAGCTGAAGGGCAGCGTGGCTGACTGCTGGCCTTGCGTTGTGACCTTGAGCGACAAAGTACCTTGCCCGGCGGGTGTGCGGCAGTACAGCTCATAGTGGTCCACCCCACCCGTCACCTGGCAAGGCCGGCCCGTTCCAATCTCCACAATGCTCTGACCCAAAACGCCGAAGTTCCTGCCCACGATGGTGATAATGGTACCACCTTTGGTCCAGGAAGAAGAATCAATGGGCGGTGGGAGCAAGGAGGTCAATTGTGGTGGCTGGAAGTTAAACCCCGCGCCGGGTGGCGTGGTGGCGGTGAAGTTGGTCCCGGCGCATCTCACCACAATGGGCTGATCCCGGCCGGACCCCGGGCCATGGTTGACTTCGATGGCAGTGTGGGTCCAGGAGATGATGGACCTCACTGGCGTGCCCCCGATAGAGACCGTACCTCTCTGAGCCCCGAAGCTTGTTCCCTGAATCACTACCTTGTTGAAGGTGTCGTCCCCATTCGTGTTGCCCGCGCCCTGTCCCGACCCATCCCAGCCGCTGATGGTAGGTCGCTGGTAAGAAAGAAGTTCCGGAGAGACTAGATTCTGTCCCCCAACCGAGATCTGCAATGGCACGTTCTCGCCTTGCCCTGCGGGAACGCCCATGACGAAAGAAGTGTCAGACCAGCTGATTAGGTAGCTAGCGCGTTGTCCACCCACAGTGACAGCTTCCGCCGCTGGCGACAACGGCCCGAAGTTGCGTCCACTGACAGTGATTTCAAAACCTTGCGTTGCCCCTGTCCGTGTCGGTGTGATGCTGCTGACAGACGGTCTCCCGTAGCTGAAGGTCAAGTTATGAGGCGCTTGATAACCTGCACTGACCATTACCACGGACAAGCCAGTACCAGATCCCGCGGGCAGTTGGCAGACAATGCGGCTGTCGGTCCAAGACACGATGGGACAGCGCCGACCACCTATTTCCACATAGCTGAGCGGGGGGTCCAGATTCCACCCCGCATCGCTGCTGTTGCCGAGGTTCAACCCATCGACCGTCACACTGTACGGGGAGGACGGTAGATGTCCGGTGGTGGGTGGGGAAGCGTCTTGCGGGGTCACACCGAAGACCAAGGCGGAGGCATACGAGTAGCTAGAAGCAACCTCAGAGATCGAGGTGGACCATTGAGTGAGATCGAACGATACAGTAGCGTACACCGGCACTGTGCCTACACCACTAGGTGTGTTACAGATAACTTGCGTGTGCGTTTGGGACAGGCGCTTGCAATTGCCTGTGATGGACAGATCGCCAGGACTGTAGCCGAATGTGATAAACGCTGTACCGTTGGTACCAAAGTTGCCTCCTTGCACCGTGACAGTGGCACCGAGGGGGGATCCCCTCTGTGGGGACACTGACGTTATGAAGGGCTTTGCATATCGAAAGAACCTTTGCGCAGAGCTCTGCAAGTCTGCCGAGTCCCCAGCATACACTTGGATAGGGTGTGTGGAGCTGACGCCAGGACCCTCCGGCACCCACAGCACAATGCGAGTGTTATTCCAAGAGATGACGTTGCATACCGACTCATTGTTGCATTTCCGTTGTTCGCCAGATGGTAGGTTACCAAACCGCACATAACTAGCAGACTGGTCGCTGGGTCCCAAGCCGAAGTGCTGTCCGGTTATTGTGAGCAAGTTGACAAGCTTATCGACCTGCGTACTCGCAGAGTCGACAGGATCGATTAGACTCAGCACAGGCAGCGGATAGGCAAAAGTGGTTTCCGGCGCGTTTTGTCCGGACACCGACAATTGCACGCGCTGCGCCGCGCCGGAGCCGGTGGGGAGAGTACAGACGATTCTGGTATGGGTGATGTTGGTGATGTTGCAGTTCTTGTTGCCGATTTTAAGGGAGACACCAGTGGTAGAATTGCCAAAGTTGGCTCCGGTGATCGTCAGCGCGTTTCCGGCAGATGCACTGCTGAAGGAAAGGATGTAAGGGCCATCGTAACCGAAGGAGTCCGTGATGGAGTATTCCGAACCCGCGTCGGTGTGCGCCACCACCTTGATCAGCGCAGTGCCTGTGCCGGGTTGCGCATCCAAGATGATCTGTGAACCGCTGCTGGTGTCGGTCCAGGAACTGTAGTTCACCTCCTGGCCGTTCCAAAACACCTTCTTGGCCACAGAGAAGTCCCGTCCTGTCAGTGTGATTTTGAGGTTGGTGACACCGCCGGCGGGGCTTTTGCCGTCAGTGGGCCCGTTCCTGGGCTTCAGGATGAGATTGCTGGGCAAGTTGTAGTCGTACAACTGAGTATCCGAAGCAGAGACGGTACGGCGTTTACTAGCGTTGAGCATGGGAATGCTCACTCCGTTAAGCCAGGGGATGGGAGCCTCCTCCACCCTGAACCGCCGGCCCCCCCCAAACCCCGAGACATTCGTCAGCCTCAGAACTATCGTCTCATCGCTCCAGGACACGAGCTTGTCAGTGATCTCGACGTACGAGCCTTGTGGGTTGAAAAAGACTTTCCCTTTGCGTGAGGCGTGCGCTCGCCCTTCCGCAAAGCCTTTACCTGCGATAGTGACCAAGTTGCCCCCGGAAGTGGGCCGGTCAGACTGGGGCACCGTAATACCCGTGATTTTTGGCCCCCCGCACGTGTCCTCGTAGTCATCGCAGCAGGTGTAGGGAATGGTCTGACCATCACCGCGACAGTCGTCATCACAACGACACTTTTGGCACGGGGCAATAGGCACATTCCCAAGAAAATGACACTGTCGAATATAATATTTCACACCTGCGCTGTCCTTCCACAGGCATCTGGTGTCGAGAGAAGTGTCACAGTAACCACAGAGCATATCGCAGGCGTTGTAGTCGGCGATGTCCTGCACGGTGTAGTTGCTTGCTGGCTCGCTGCCCACGGGACAGATCTTCCAGCCGGCGGGTTGTTTGAAGCTGGCCTTCCCTTGGCAATCCAAGACGTTCACCACGGTCTTGAGCTGCGCACCTGTGAAGGTGGTACCTGCGGGCACGGTCTCTCTGGGGTAAGTGAAAGGTCTGCCTGCCGACGCGAGGCCAAGAGTCGTCAGGTCGCTGACCAGGTTGTAGTTTTGTCGGACACCGCATGTTGTGCCCGTGCAAGGTGAGACACACATAATGTCCGCCGCGCGACCCGCACAGCTCTTACAACACGGCAAGGGAGAGGGAGACAGATACAGATGTCAACACGCAGAAGCAGACGCTGCGAGAGAGAGAGAGAGAGAAGAAAAAGGAGGGAGGGAGGAGAGATAGAGAGAGAGAGAGGACCTGTGCCCTGGTCACATCCATAAAGCCCACGATGAGCAACAATACGCCCATGGGCCACAGTTGGGACCAGAGGGCAGCAGCCATGGGGAAAATGCCCTGAGCGATTCTCCTGGACGCCAGAGCTTTGGGCTTGCTGGCAGACTGATTTGCGCCTTTTCGCCTTGTCAAGGACACAAAACAAAGAGTGTGCAGCCCAACACACACACGCACACATTCACATGCACACAGTCTCTAAGTATCTGTA
>WBZZ01001249.1:172500-175000 GCA_019918135.1 Paulinella micropora
CCATCCATCCATCTATCTATCTATCTATCTATCTATCTATCTATCCATCTATCCATGCATCTTCTATCTATCTATCTATCTATCTATCTATCTATCTATCTATCTATCACTATCTAATGATATAGGTTCTACCTCAGTGACAGTGCAGGCTGCAGGACAGTCCAGTCTATCTATCTACTATCTATCTATCTATCTATCTATCTATCACTATCTATTGATATAGGTTCTACCTCAGTGACAGTGCAGGCTGCAGGACAGTCCAGTCTATCTATCTATCTATCTATCTATCTATCTATCTATCTATCTATCTATCTATTTATCTATCTATCTATCTATCTATCTACCTATCTATCTCTATCTAATGATATAGGTTCTACCTCAGCGACAGAGCAGGTTGCAGGACAGTCCAGTCTGTCTATCTATCTATCTATCTATCTATATCTATCTATCTATCTATCTATCTATCTATCTATCTATCTATCTATCTATCACTATCTAATGATATAGGTTCTACCTCAGTGACAGTGCAGGCTGCAGGACAGTCCAGTCTGTCTATCTATCTATCTATCTATCTATCTATCTATCTATCTATCTATCTATCTACCTATCTATCTATCTATCTATCTATCTATCTATCTCTATCTAATGATATAGGTTCTACCTCAGTGACAGTGCAGGCTGCAGGACAGTCCAGTCTGTCTGTCTATCTATCTATCTATCTATCTATCTATCTATCTATCTATCTATCTATCACTATCTATTGATATAGGTTCTACCTCAGTGACAGTGCAGGCTGCAGGACAGTCCAGTCTGTCTGCCGAGGTATCTATCTATCTATCTATCTATCTATCTATCTATCTATCTATCTATCTATCTATCTATCTATCTGTCTGTCTGTCTCTATCTGTCTGTCTGTCTGTCTATCTATCTATCTATCTATCTATCTATCGATCTATCTATCTATCTATCTATCTATCTATCTATCTATCTATTTATCTATGTAGCACAATCCTGTTCCCTCAGGGTGCCCTTTCTCGCTTGTTGAGCCCGGAATAAAACCCACAGTGCTCTGTCGGTTTATACTAGACTGTCGAACAGTCTCGAAACTCCATCTGCTTACTGGGCCCTCTGTAATGGAGGTGGGAGCTCGTTCTGCAAGGGGCGCTTATGGAACGAGCCCTGGCCCCGCCTGGTACTAGGGAGCTTTGGTATCGCCTGTATCAGTCCCTTCCGTGCAAACATCACGGCTTAGCTGGGCATCGGGTCAATACTTTACAGACTTCCTTGGTTGACGAAATCAGAAGCTCCTTTTTTCTGACATTAGTCGATATCTCATCTATCTATCTATCTATCTATCTATCTATCTATCTATCTATCTATCTATCTATCTATCTATCTATCTATCTATCTATCTATCTGTCTACCTATCTATCTATCTATCTATCTATCTATCTATCTATCTATCTATCTATCTATCTATCTATCTATCTACTTACCTACCTACCTACTCACCTACCTATCTACCCATCTATCTATCTGTCTATCTATCTATCTAAGTCACATGCCGAAATAGCGACGGGAAGCACAATCCTGTTCCCTCAGGGTGCCCTTTCGCGCTTGTTGAGTCCGGAACAAAACCCACAGTGCTCTGTCGGTTTATACTAGACTGTCGAACAGTCTCGAAACTCCATCTGCTTACTGGGTCCTCTGTGATGGAGGTGGGAGCTCGTTCTGCAAGGGGCGCTTATGGAACGAGCCCTGGCCCCGCCTGGTACTAGGGAGCTTTGGTATCGCCTGTATCAGTCCCTTCCGTGCAAACATCACGGCTTAGCTGGGCATCGGGTTAATACTTTACCCACAGACTTCCTTGGTTGACGAAATCAGAAGTTCCTTTTTTCTGACATTAGTCGATATCTCATCTATCTATCTATCTATCTATCTATCTATCTATCTATCTATCTATCTATCTATCTATCTATCTATCTACCTACCTATCTACCTACCTACCTACCTACCTACCTACCTACCTACCTACCTATCTATCTATCTATCTATCTATCTATCTATCTATCTATCTATCTATCTATCTATAGGGTACATTCGTATGGCTCGGACCACGCCTTTATCTATCTATCTATCTATCTATCTATCTATCTATCTATCTATCTATCTATCTATCTATCTATCGATCTATCTAACTATCTATCTATCGATCTATCTAACTATCTATCTATCTATCTATCTATCTATCTATCTATCTATCTATCTATCTATCTATCTATCTGTCTGTCTGTCTGTCTATCTATCTATCTATCTATCTATCTATCTATCTATCTATCTATCTATAGAGAGAGAGAGGCGGGGAGAGGAGAGGGATAAATGTGGTATTGGGATGCCCTGAGAGAGAGAGAGGGGAGGAGGGGGGGGGGGGAGAGAGAGGAGAGGGATAAATGTGGTATTGGGATTGCCCTGAGAGGAGAGAGAGGGGGGGGGGGGAGGA
>WBZZ01001249.1:202500-210000 GCA_019918135.1 Paulinella micropora
TGTGTGCATATATGTATGTATGTATGTATCTGGTATCTATGTATGTATGTATATATGTATGTCTGTATCTATGTATGTATGTCTCTTTAGGGCTGAACAAGACGGTGATGGTGATCCAACGACAGGCCTCCAACAACTCTCTCTCCTTGTCCTATCAGCAATGTCCCGCGGGCGAGTACAGCGTCTCCGGAGATGCTTGCGCCCCCTGTGCCAACGGCAGCTACACGTCCGTCCCTGGCAGGCCAGTCTGTACGCAATGCGAACCGGGGAGATATGCACCAAGCCCGGCCTTAACTTCCTGCACGGTCTGTGAGCAGGGCAAAGCCGTCAACCGCGGGCCTCCCCCGCTTTCCCTCGGGGCTCATCGCTGCGACCCGTGTGCCCCTGGCTACTACAGCCCAGTGACGGGGCTGATCTCTTGTCTGCCTTGCGCCGCCGGCACCTACCAAAACCGCACCGGGCAGAAGGAATGCTTGGCTTGCCCCAAGGGTTCGTATTCGGGGCAGAATGCACAGACCTGTGTCCCTTGCCAGCCTGGAGAATATGCGGACTCCCCTTCCTCCATCACCTGTCGCCCGTGCGAAGCGGGCAAGTTCAGCTCCGGCTATGCTTCCTACAGCTGCACGGACTGCGAGGCCGGCTCAGCCCAAGCCTTGCCATCGCAGACCAGCTGCCCCTTGTGCGACCCCGGCTATGCCAACAAGTTCGAAGGACAGGTCGCCTGCAGGCCCTGTGAAAACGGGCGCTTCGCCAACGCGTCTGGCATGGAGGAGTGTTTGGCGTGTCCTGCGGGCGAAACAGCGCAGAAGCGCTCTCCGACCGAAGGCGCGATCGAGTGCACGCCGTGCAGTCCAGGCTACAGCATGAACCTGCCAGGACAACCTGTCTGTCTGATGTGCGCACAAGGGCGCGCAATTGCAACTTACAGGGCGACCACCTGCCCGGCCTGTAACCTTGGCTTCTCCGCAGCGTCCCTTGGCAAGCAGAGGTGCGATGCATGCCAGCCTGGCTACTTCGCCAGCACCATCGCGGCCGTTTCGTGCGAGTTGTGCCCCGAGGGCCGCTACCAGAACCAAAGTGAAGCGGAGCAGTGCAAGCCGTGCGAGCTGGGTCGCGTGACCGGAGCTTCGAAAGGAGCCACCACGTGCCAGGCATGTGATGCGGGCTCGATTGCGGGAGAAATTGCCCTGCTATCCTGCTCCAGCTGCTTGCCCGGGACATCTGCCAACCTGCCGGGCTTGTCTGAGTGTGCAATCTGTGCCGCGGGCTTTTTCTCCACAGGGGCAAGCGCACTCGGCCCGACTTTGTGCAAGCCTTGTGACATGGGCACGGCTGGGCTGGCTGCCCGCACAGGTAGCAATCCACTACTTACTGATCTATGTGTTCATATGTATTCATGTAGAACATCTTAATTACCTGTCTGTCTGTCTGTCTGTCTGTCTGCCTGCCTGCCTGTAGGTGGCTCTTGTCCGCTTTGTCCCGCGGGCCGTTTTCAGAACGCAACTGGTCAGCAGACTTGCAAGCCGTGCAGCGCGGGCTATGCGAACTCCGCCTTGGGCCAAACGGCATGCCTGGAGTGCGAAGCGGGTTACGCCTCCTCACTGCCCGAGCAGAAAACATGCGCTCCCTGCAGCTCTGGCTTCTTCTCGGATCGCAAACGCACACTGTCTTGCACGGCTTGTCCAGCCGGGTTCTTCCAAGACGAGGCCCGCCAACAGAGCTGTAAAGCTTGCTTGCCCGGGTTCTTTGCTGAGAACTCCTTCTCAGATACTTGCGCGCCATGTCCTGCAGGGAGGTTCACCAATGTGTACAACTCCTCAGACTGCACCATCTGCGGGGAAGGCTACGTACAGCCTGCTGAGAAAGCGACCAGTTGTGTCCCCTGCGGCCATGGGACCTACATGGACCGGCCTGGCGAACTGTCCTGCCTAGCTTGCATCCCCGGCCGGTTCAGTAACGACACGGCCAACAAGGTATGCCGCAACTGTCCTAAGGGCAGATTCGCTGCGGGCAGCAACACTGAGAACTGCAACATGTGCGCGGTCGGGTACTACGCCCCGAATGAAGGCTTGATCCAATGCAAGCCTGCCTTGGCCGGCCAGTTTGTGCCTCTGCAGGGTGCGGAGCTGTTTGACCTCTGTTCCGCAGGCTTCTTCCAGGACGGCGAGGGTGAATCTAGCTGTAAGCCATGTCCGCCCCGCCAGTACAGTGGTCAGCGAGGTTCCATCACCTGTCTGGCCTGCCCGGCCGGTCGCGCTAACACTCGGTACAATGCTTCTAGCTGCTCCCTGTGTCTGGCGGGCCAGACAAGCCAGGAGGGCGATCTAACTTGCTCCGACTGCACCCCCGGTTACTTCTCTCGCACTGATGGAGCGCTCTCATGCTCGGCCTGTGACATTGGCACCTACCAGAACCTGACAGGCAAGAGCGCCTGTCAGGACTGTCCGCCGGGTACTAGCCAACCAGACCAAGGTAAGCTGTCCTGTCTGGAGTGCGAGCCCGGCCGGGCCAACCCCGGGTCCGGCGAGGGGGTGTGTGGTGAGTGTTCTCCCGGCTTCTTCGCTGCTTCGTCCGGAGCTACTGCCTGCCGGCGGTGTGCCATTGGCTATTTCAGCGGGCAGTCTAAAGCGGAGGTATGTGACCCTTGTGGTGTGGGGAAGTTCCAGGACGCGGTTGGCAAGGATGGATGCAAGCCCTGCCCGCGCGGCTCCTACACCAACCAGACAAGACAGAGCAGCTGCCAGCTCTGTCAGCCAGGCTTCGCGGCGCAAGAAGGAAGGGCCTACTGCACCGAGTGCACCCTCGGGTACTTCGCGGCGTCGAAGGGCCAAGGGGTGTGTCTGCCCTGCAAAAAGGGCAAGTTCGGTGTTTCTTCCACCGAGTGCAATCTGTGCTCACCTGGTTTTGCGCAGGCGGTTGAAGGGCAAACCTCTTGCTCACCTTGTGTAGCGGGCAAGTATAGTGGTGCTGCAGGCCTGGATGTGTGTCTGCAATGCCCGCAAGGCTTCGTCAGTGCAGACAACGCCACGGAGTGCGCCCCGTGTGCGGCCGGCTACTACCAGGACCTTCCTGGCAAGGCAACCTGTCTGCCTTGCTCTGCCGGGACGGCCAAGTCAAATGTGGGCGCGGGACCCTGCGATCAATGCCCTCTGGGTCAGATCTCAGCCGCCGGCCAGTCCAGGTGCAACAAATGCGCTGCTGGGTTCGTCCCCGACGGCCTGGCTGGCGCTTGTCTGCCCTGCTCGAAAGGCAAATACGGTGCTTTAGCCGGGGCCTTCACCTGTCTAGATTGCGAGGCCGGTTACTTTTCAAACCAGACCAACAGTACCATCTGCACCCCTTGCGGGCTTGGGACGTACCAGAGCCTCAAGGGACAACAGAGCTGCACGTCATGCCCTACCAAGCAGTACACAGATGAAGCAGGTTCCATCAATTGCAAGAGATGTCCTGTGGGAAAGTTCGAGAACCGGACAGGACAATCCGAGTGCCAGCTCTGTCCCGTTGGGAGGTTCTTCGACGGGGCCAGTACAGCTGGCGCGGGGACTGACAGCTGCGACTCGTGTAGTCCAGGATTCTTCACGACCACTCCTGGACAGTCCGTATGCGAGCCTTGCCCCGCCGGCCGCTTCCAGAGTGGCTACGGCAGCTCCGTATGCGACATGTGCGAGAAAGGGAAAAGTGAAGATGATATTGGACAGCCTGCCTGCGTGTGGTGTGACGTGGGCCGCTTCGCAAACACCGAAGGCAACACTCTCTGTGAGGAGTGCCCCGCAGGGTTTTTTGCCAACCGCACTGGCTTGCTGGAGTGTGCGACATGCGAGCGCGGGTATGCTAGCGGCGGTGGTGAGTCCAGCTGTGCACAGTGCCTGCCTGGCTACTACCAAGCCGTGCGCGGGCAGTCCTCCTGCCTGACCTGTGAGTTGGGCACCAAACAGGCGGGCTACGGGGCTGTGGATTGCACAGCTTGCGACCCAGGCTATTACCAGGACGAAATTGGCAAGCAGGGCTGTAAGCCTTGCCAGCCGGGCTCCTACAGCTACATCAACACAGGTACCTTAACTTGTCTTACCTTACCTTACCTTAATTTTTCCTTGCCTTACCTTACCTTACCTTGCCTTACCGCACGCGTATAGCTCCATCAACACAGGTAGCTGCCTGACCTTACCTTACCTCACCTTACCTATCTAGAGGGTTCAAGATCTGTTCTACCTGCGCCGCGGGCAACTATCTTGACCTTACCTTACCTTACCTTACCTTACCTTACCTTACCTTACCTTACCTTACCTAGAGGGTTCAAGATCTGTTCTCCCTGCGCTGCGGGTTACTATCTTTACCTTACATTACCTTACCTTACCTTATCTTACCTTAAGGGTTCAAAAAGATCTGTTCTCCCTGCGCCAATTTACCTTATCTTAACGTACCCTACCTTACCCTACCTTACCTTACCTTACCTTACCTTACCCTACCTTACCGCACCCTACCCTACCCTACCTTACCTTACCTTACCTTTACCCTTACCCTTACCCTTACCCTTACCTACAGGGTTCAAGATCTGCTCTCCCTGCGCCGCGGGCTACTACCAGGCCGGGATCAACGCCACCACTTGCAATGCTTGCCAGACAGGCAGGTTTCAGAACAGACCAGGCGAGCAGGTATGTTGAAGACCTACCAATCTCTTTATCTATCTATCTATTTATCTACCTGGTGGTTTCACGGCAAGTTTTCCGCGCGACCACACCGCAAAGACCGCTCAAAAGTTTCGCTGCCTTTGCCTCCCATCTTAGATTTGTTCTACACCCGTAATTTCTGGTTCTCGGTGCCACTTTCTGGGTTTGGTTCGGCGGCCTGAAAATCCTGGTCTGCGGTGGCACTTCCACACCCAGAACCCAGAAAAGCCCGGCCTGTGGTGCCACTTTCTGTGTTTGGCGGGCCTGAAAAGCCCGGCCTGCGGTGGCACTTCCACACCTAGAACCCGAACTTTGGGGTGGTTAGAATGAGCCTTACTGGTGGATTGCAAGGACTGCCTTACCTTACCTTACCCTTACCCTTGCCCTTACAGTACCTTACCTACAGGATTGCAAGGACTGCCCCGCGGGGAGGGCGGGAGCGATTGTTGGGCTGTCTGTGTGCGCGCCGTGTCTGGCGGGGTCTTTCCAGGTATGTATGTATGTATGTATGCATGTATGTATGTACATGTATGTATGTATTCGTGCGTTGTCCATTCGTTTGTCGGGCTTCCCTCCCTAAATGTATATATATGTATGTATGTATGAGTACTTGTATGTATGTTTGCTTGTATGTAGACGTGTGTAAACCAAAGCACACGCACAAAATGTATATATATGTATGTACGTATTAGTACTTGTATGTATGTTTGTTTGTATGTAGACGTGTGTAAACCAAAGCACACGCTCAACACATGTATGCATGCATGCATGCATACATACATACATACATACATACATACATATGTTACGTGTACATAGAAATGTTATGTCATGTTATGTTATGTTATGTTATATACCTAACCAAGCAGTCTGTGTCCTTCAACATTTACTTACCTTCATACATACATAAGCTTTTATATGTATATATATATGTAGCAGATAACGTGGCAGTCTGTTTCCTTCAACACTACTTACCTTCACATACATGCACAATACACACACATATATATATATATACATATATATATATAATATTTATATTTATATTTATATTATATTATATTATATTATATTATATATTGTATTAGAAATATATATATATATATATATATATATATATATATATATATATATATGTGTGTGTGTGTGTGTGTGTGTGTATACAAACAGCTCGATCAGAACCATACATAATACGCGTACATAGACGAAGATATATGTGTATGTATGTATGTATGTAGGTATGTAGGTAGGTAGGTAGGTATGGTTGTTTGCTTGTTTGTTTTTTTCTTTGTTCCTTCAGAACCTCACCAAGCAGACCACCTGTCAGCTGTGTCCCCTTGGTCGCTCCCAGAACGAAACCGACCGCAGCTCCTGCAGCGAATGCTTTCCAGGCTTCTACTCTTCGATCAACGGCCGCAAAGGCTGCGTGCCCTGCCAGCCTGGGACGGTCATGCCCGGCTTCGGGGCTTCGGCCTGCCGCAGCTGCCTGCTAGGCTTCTTCCAGAAGGAGGAAGGAAGACAGACTTGCGGTGCATGCCCGCCGGGGAGGTTCGCACAAGGTACGGGGGAAATCGACTGCGAGCTGTGCGCTCCTGGCTTCTACAGTAGTAACTTTTCCGCATTTGAGTGTATCCCTTGCGAGGCCGGGACGAGTGCGGAAGAAGAGGGCTCTGAGAGGTGCAGCGACTGTCCCCCAGGGACGACTACGTCGGGCAGTGGGCAGTCGATATGCGACCCGTGCCAGGTAGGGAGGGCAAGCAATATCTCTCGGGCCCCCACCTGTGATCTGTGCGACCCTGGCTTCTATGCCGATCTCCCGGGTTTCAGAGCCTGCAAGCCATGCGAGAAGGGAGAGTATGGAACATCACAAGGCGCTCAGAGGTGTACTAAGTGCAAGCTTGGAGAGTTCCAGGATGAGAAGGGCAAGCTGTCCTGCAAAATCTGCCAGGCGCCCAACTACTCAGATGACCTCGGGGCAGAGGTCTGTGTGCCTTGCAAGCCTGGTTACTTTACTACCACTACAGGCACGATACAATGTACGGCCTGCGAGGCTGGCAAGCATGTTAATGCTTCGGGGGCGTTTCAGTGTGATCTCTGTCCTCAGGGGAGGCAGGCACCAAACCAGGGCACCGTGGTTTGTGCTCTCTGTCCCAAGGGTAGCTATAGCGTACGCCAAGGCCTGGTGGAATGTGATCCCTGTCCTGCCGGCACATACAACAACCACACAGGTCTGTCCACGCTCTGTCCTGCCTGCCCTGCGGGGTATGTGCAGAGCAAGGCAGGCGAGGCACTGTGCGAAGAGTGCGCGCTGGGCAAATTCAACCGCGGAAACGGCCTGGCCACCTGCGACCTGTGTCCGGCCGGGTATTTCGGTAACAAGACAGGACTGGGCGAGTGCTACAAGTGCAAGAAAGGCAGGTACCAGGAGAAGTCTGGGCAAGAGAGCTGCAAGCCATGTGAGCCGGGTCGGTCCGCGGAACAAGAAGGCAGTGCCAGCTGCTCACCCTGCCGTCCCGGCTACGCCACCAACCTGACTGGCCAACTCACTTGCCAAGAGTGTGAGATGGGCTATGCACAGGAACAGCAAGAGCAGATCGAGTGCACGCCCTGCCCGAGAGGTCAAGAGGGGAAACAACCCGCGCTGGTGATCTGTAGCCAATGCGGGGTAGGATCCTATGCGAATCAAACAGGCACCAAGAACTGTGTTCCCTGCGCTGAGGGGACGTTCACGGCGACTCCCGGTTTGTTTCTATGCGACCCTTGTCCACCTGGACAAGAACAACCTAAGACGGGCATGTCTACGTGCAACGAATGCCCACCTGGGTATAGTATT
>WBZZ01001249.1:227500-237500 GCA_019918135.1 Paulinella micropora
TCTATATCTATATCTATTATCTATATCTATATCTATATCTATATCTATTATCTATATCTATTATCTATACCTATATCTATATTATCTATTATTGCCATGTTTGGCATGATGTATCACGGCTACTATCACGACAGCTGGTATCTATATCTATATCTATTATCTATTATCTATTATTTATATCTATTATCTATTATCTATATCTATTATCTATATCTATATCTATTATCTATTGTCTGTATTATCTATTATTGCCCTGTCTGGCATGATGTATCACGGCTACTATCACGACAGCTGGTATCTATATCTATATATCTATTATCTATATCTATATCTATATCTATATCTATATCTATTATCTATATGATCTATTATTGCCCTGTCTGGCATGATGTATCACGGCTACTATCACGACAGCTGGTATCTATATCTATATCTATATCTATTATCTATTCTCTGTATCTATTATGTATATCTATATCTATTATCTATTATCTATAATCTATTATTGTCCTGTTTGGCATGATGTATCACGGCTACTATCACGACAGCTGGTATCTATATCTATATCTATATCTATATCTATTATCTATTATTTGCCCTGTTTGGCATGATGTATCACGGCTACTATCACGACAGCTGGTATCTATATCTATATCTATATCTATTATCTATTATCTATATTATCTATTATTGCCGTTTGACATGATGTATCACGGCTACTATCACGATAGCTGGTATCTAGATCTATATCTACATCTATTATCTATTATCTATATTATCTATTATTGCCATGTTTGGCATGATGTATCACGGCTACTATCACGACAGCTGGTATCTATATCTATATCTATTATCTATATCTATTATCTATGATCTATATGATCTATTATTGCCCTGTCTGGCATGATGTACCACGGCTACTATCACGACAGCTGGTATCTATATATATATCTATATCTAGATCTATGATCTATTATCTATATCTATTATCTATATCTATATCTATTATCTATTATCTATATTATCTATTATTGCCCTGTCTGGCATGATGTATCACGGCTACTATCACGATAGCTGGTATCTATTCTATTATCTATTATCTATTATCTATATCTATATCTATTATCTAGATCTAGATCTATATCTATTATCTATTATCTATATCTATATCTATAATCTATATCTATATCTATTATCTATATTATCTATTATTGCCTTGTCTGGCATGATGTATCACGGCTACTATCACGACAGCTGGTATCTATATCTATATCTATATTACCTATTATCTATATCTATTATCTATTATCTAGATCTAGATCTATATCTATTATCTAGATCTATATCTATTATCTATATATCTATATCTATATCCATTATCTATTATCTACATTATCTATTATTGCCATGTTTGGCATGATGTATCACGGCTACTATCACGACAGCTGGTATCTATTTCTATATCTATATCTATTATCTATTATCTATATCTATTATCTATATCTATATCTATATCTATTATCTATATCTATAACTATTATCTAGATCTAGATCTATATCTATTATCTAGATCTATATCTAGATCTATGTCTATTGTCTAGATCTATATCTATATCTATTATCTATATCTATTATCTATATCTATATCTATTATCTATATCTATTATCTATATCTATTATCTATTATCTATATTATCTATTATTGCCCTATTTGGCATGATGTATCACGGCTACTATCACGACAGCTGGTATCTATATCTATATCTATATCTATTATCTATATCTATATCTATTATCTAGATCTATATCTATATCCATTATCTATTATCTATATTATCTATTATTGCCCTGTCTGGCATGATGTATCACGGCTACTATCACGACAGCTGGTATCTATATCTATATCTATATCTATTATCTATTATCTATATCTATTATCTATATCTATATCTATTATCTAGATCTATATCTATTATCTATTATCTATATATCTATATCTATTATCTATATCTATTATCTATATATATATCTATCTATATATATATATATATATATATATATATATATATATATATATATATAGGTGGTTTGAAGTCTTAGACATGCTTCATAAGCTTGCGCTAACCTCATATATATATATATATATATATATATATATATATATATATATATATAATATATATATATATATATATATATATATATATATATATATATAGGTGGTTTGAAGTTTTAGACATGCTTCATAAGCTTGCGCTAACCTCGCTTATCGCGTTCTTACCCACTCAAGCGCAGCTGATCGGGGGCGTGTTGGTACTTACATACATACATACTTACATACATACATACATACATACACCTTCTTACCCACCCAGGCGCAGCTTGGCCGGGGGGGGGGGGGGGGGGGGGGGGGGGCTTGGTACTTACATACATACAGGCGCAGCTGGGGGGGTACTTACATACATACATACACCTTCTCACCCACCCAAGCGCAGCTGATCGGGGGCGTGTTGGTACTTACATACATACATACATATACCTTCTTACCCACCCAGGCGCAGCTGATCGGGGGCGTGTTTGTACTTACATACATACATACATACATACACCTTACCCACCCAAGCGCAGCTGATTGGGGGCGTGTTGGTACTTACATACATACATACATACATACATGCACCTTCTTACCCACCCAGTGATTGGATATACATACATACATACATACACCTTCTTACCCACCCAAGCGCAGCTGATTGGGGGCGTGTTGGTACTTATATACATAATACATACACCTTCTTACCCACCCAGGCGCAGCTGAGAGGGGGAGGTAGGGGGGGGGGGGGGGGGGGGTTGGTACTTACATACATACACCTTCTTACCCACACAAGCGCAGCTGATTGGGGGCGTGCTGGTACTTACATACATACATACATACACCTTCTTACCCACCCAGGCGCAGCTGATTGGGGGCGCGTTGGTACTTACATACATACATACATGCATAGGTGGTGATGTCCTACCTCGACTGTATCCTGCTCATCAAAGCTTACATACATAAATACATACATACATACATACATACAAAGGTGATGGCCTACCTCGACTGTTCAAAGCTTACATACATACGTACATAGATACATAGATACATACAT
Organism: Paulinella micropora; assembly: GCA_019918135.1. Taxonomy (NCBI): domain Eukaryota; phylum Cercozoa; class Imbricatea; order Euglyphida; family Paulinellidae; genus Paulinella; species Paulinella micropora. Next base: position 230,653 of record WBZZ01001249.1, read on the forward strand.
ACATACATACATACATACATATATACATAGGTTGTGATGGCCTACCTCGATTGTATTCTTCTCATCAAGCCATACCCTCGCCAAGGTCTGTATGTATGTATGTAATGTATGTATGTAATGTAATGTAAGGTAAGGTAAGGTAATGTAATGTAATGTAATGTACATATTACATTAATGTAATGTAATGTACATATTACATTAATGTAATGTAATGTACATATTACATTAATGTAATGTAATGTAATGCAATGCAATGTAATGCAATGCAATGTAATGTAAGGTAAGGTAATGTAATGTAATATAATGTAATGTATGTGTATGTGATGTACGTACATCAAGCCATACCCTCGCCAAGGTATATTGTATGTATGTATGTATGTATGTATGTTATGTTATGTTATGCTATGTTATGCTATGTTATGTAAATGTAAATGTAATACAATGCCATGTAATGCAATGCCATGTAATGTAATGTGTTATGTTATGTTATGTTATGTTTTGTTATTACATGTGTACGTAGGTGACGACCGACTGCACATTTTCGCGCAAAACACGCTGATGTTGCTCTTCCTCTCCGCGTACGTCTTCCGCTTAGACCGCATGTGGGATCCGACTGTTGACTTGCTCCTGTCCATCGTCTTCATTATCCTCACTTGCCTCTTCGTCGGCTTCCTCTTTTCGCAGTTTTTCGCCATCGCGCTGCGCAAAGTCCTCATACATTTCTATTTCCTACTAAGTTTACATCTAGATCTATATCTATATCTATTGATCGCGCTTGCGCAAAGTCGTCATACATCTATATCTACTAAGTTTATATCTATATCTATATCTATATCTATTGATCGCGCTTGCGCAAGGCCACCATATATCTATATCTACTAAGTTTATATCGATATTTTTATCTATGTCTATATTTATATCTACATCTATTTCTTTATCTATGTCTATGTCTATATCTATATCTATAGCTATATCTATATCTGTATCTATATATCTATATCTATATCTATAGCTATATCTATGCCTATATCTATACCTATATCTATACCTTTGATCGCGCTGCGCAAGGCCACCATAAATCTATTAAGTTTATATACATATCTATATCTATGTCTATGTCTATATCTATAGCTATATCTACATCTACATCTGCGCATTTAGGTGGTAATGCGCCGCCGTGACTTTGCGATATATCCATATCTATATCTATATCTATATCTCTTTCTATATCTATATCTATAGCTATATCTACATCTACATTTGCGCTATAGGTGGTAATGCGCCGCCGTGACTTTGCGATATATCCATAGCTATATCCATATCTATATCTCTTTCTATATCTCTTTCTATATCTATATCTATATCTATATCTATAGCTATATGTACATCTACATTTGCGCTTAATGCGCCGCCGTGACTTTGCGATAATATCCATATCTATATCTATATCTATGTCTCTTTCTATATCTATATCTATATCTATAGCTATATCTACATCTACATCTGCGCATTAGGTGGTAATGCGCCGCCGTGACTTTGCGATATATCCATATCTATATCTATATCTATATCTATGTCTATATCTATAGCTATATTTACATCTACATCTGCGCATTTAGGTGGTAATTCGCCGCCGTGACTTTGCGATATATCCATATCTATATCTATATCTATAGCTATAGCTATATCTACATCTACATCTGCGCATTTAGGTGGTAATGCGCCGCCGTGACTTCGCGGAAAGTTTGAGTGAATATTTGCCTTTCGTCCGCACGTGGATTAAAGAAGCAGAAGAAGGCCAAACCACAATGACAGCAGAACAGGTCACGATATATATATAATGATAGCAGAACAGGTCACGCCCCGGATTTTTTTTTTTTTAATAAAAAAAAATAATAATAATAATAATTTTTAAAAAAAGAGAGAGAGAGTCTTCTACACCACCCCGGAATTCCGGGTTTCTGGTGCCACTTGCTGGGTCTATGCTTTCCTGAAAAGCCTGGCCTGTGGTGCCACCTTCACACCCAGAACCCGGAAATCATGTAGATAGATAGATAGATAGATAGATAGATAGATAGATAGATAGATAGATAGATAGATAGATAGATAGATAGATAGATAGAGAGACAGGCAGGTAGGTAGGTAGGTAGGATAGATAGATAGATAGATAGATAGATAGATAGATAGATAGATAGATAGATAGATAGATAGAAGAGGTGGTTTTAGAACGGGCGTGAGATAATGTTCCCAGCTCTTAAGTACTATTAGCAATTTTACTTTTAAGTGTTCTGTTCTTACTCAAGACTTGCGCCCAGGCCCTGTGTCATAGCTTAGTAGGTAATTGTATGTATGTATATGTCTATCTATCTATCTATCTATCTACCTATCTACCTACCTACCTACCTATCTATCTATCTATCTATCTATCTATCCATCTATCTATCTATCTATCCATGTGTACACCACGTTCCCCTTCCAAATCAAGGCAGAGGGCTTGTCAATTTTTTCTTTGTTATCTTTGTTGAACGAGATGAACAGGGATGTCAATTTTTTGGCTTGTTTCTTTGTTTCTTGGTTTGTTTGGTGCATGCTAGGTGAACGAGATGAGCAGGGATGTCAATTTTTTTGCTTGTTTCTTTGTTTCTCGGTTTGTTTGGTGGATGCTAGCTGAACGAGATGAACAGGGATGTCAATTTTTTGGGCTTGTTTCTGTTTCTGGGTTTGTTTGGTGGATGCTAGCTGAACGAAATGAACAGGGATGTCAATTTTTGGCTTGTTTCTTTCTTTCTTTTGTTTGTTTGGTGGATGCTAGGCGAACGAGATGAACAGGGCTGTCCATTTTTTGGCTTGTTTCTTGCTTTCTTTGTTTGTTTGGTGGATGCTAGCTGAACGAGATGAATAGGGATGTCAATTGTTTGGCTTGTTTCTTTCTTTCTTTTGTTTGTTTGGTGGATGCTAGGCGAACGAGATGCGGCTACTCAAGCGACGTGAGGAGCATGCGTTGCTTTGTTTTGCTTGGTGGATGCTAAGGACGAGTGAAAATTTCCGGCCGGGAAATATTTCGGCCAGTGATTTTTCACCGCAGAATACGTTGTTTTTGCACAAAACTTTGGGTGGCCGGAATTCTTCCCTAGTCTTTTCTCCGCAAGATACGTTATTTTTTTGCCAAAATTTGAGGTGGCCGAAATTCTTCTTCACTGTGCCTTAGGTGAACGAGATGAGGCTAGTGAAGCGACGTGACGAACACGCTGACACGATGATGAAGCGAAATCCCTTGTATGTGGACAACACCACCACGGGATTGCACACCAGGATGGGTGAGGTAATGTATGTTATGTATGTATGTAGGTATGTATGTATGTATGTAGGTAGGTAGGTAGGTAGGTAGGTATGTATGTATGTGTGTATGTCTGTATGTATAATGCAATGCCATGCAATACAATGCAATGCAATACAATGCAGTGCAGTGTAGTGCAGTGTAGTGTAGTGTAGTGTAATGTAATGTAATGTATGTAGATGCATCTGATGAGCAATCCGATGGCCAACGCGAATATTGGCAAGAGTTTGGCTGAGATGGACCTGGGCACCGACTTCTTGGAGGCAGAGAACATGCTGAAGCAACGTGGGCGGGATGCTTTGGGTGTGGAGGGGAAGACTAGCGGAGAGGTCTCAGTCTCGCGGGAGCACTCGCGGCAGTCCTCCGCCTCCATCTCTTCCGTGCATTCGGCTGCTGGAGTCATCACCTCTCCCACCACCGCCACGGGGCGGCAAGACGAGGACGTCGAGGTCGGCGAAGGGACATTAGTGAAGAGCGTATCTGAAATGCATAGAGACTTCAAGCCCCACCGAGCCTCAGCCGGGACGGGCATGGGTGTGATTTCCGAGCAGGACTTGGAAGATGATTTCGAGTATGAGGATGAATTGTGAACCACGCACTTGACGAATTGACTTACAGTAGATATAGTCACGAGTCTGCAATCCAAGCTTAAGCCGCTATTGCAATAATATTTAGTATTAAATCTTTTTTCATTTTTGCTGAGTACCGGCAATATTATGATTGCTTCCCACTCAGCTCTACGAGTGGCAAGTATTCTATTAAAACAGTGCTTGCGTAAAAAAAATAAAAAAAAATCATAGTAAATAAATAAATAAATTTTAGCAACGTTGAATCTTAACGCTTGGAGTCATCAGAGTGTTGCGGGCTGATATTAATAGTTTAAATCAATACATGTAGAAATACGTTTTTTTTTTTTTTTTTTTTTTTTTTTTTTTTTTTTTTTTTTTTTTTTTTTTTTTTTTTTTGTTGTTGTTGTTGCTGCTGCTGTTGTTGTTGTTGTTGTTATGCTCCCGGGCCAATGCTTATAACTGACTTTTATTAATATTATCATCTACAATACGATGTGGATTCACACAGAGCAGAAGTCACAGTATCCATTAGTATCCGCTGCCGGTTTTTACGTCTCCAGGCCGCGTCACCGGGCACGGTTAACCGCTAATTGACCAGCTTCACATGATATTTAATACAGCCTCAACTCTTTACGTATTAATAGAAACTGAACTGAGCCAGCCAAAACAATTAATGGAACAGCTCGGACTCAAGTTCCACGTTCGAGTCTCCACTCGTCACTGTTTCCCAGGTAGACAGCACAAAGACTGTTACAGTGATGATAGTACGATATTTAATAACCGATAACTGTCCTAACGATATTATATGAGTTTTGAAGACTGAACGCTCGGAATAACTAAAGAAGTGACTCGTAGACTTCAGACTCGTGACCACTGAAGGATAACCGAAAGACCGGAACGGTAAGTATTGCCAATTTATATACGGGTGGGCCGGCATAATCCCTTCTCCCCCCCGAGCGCGCTCAGCCCTATGCGCGCGAGAACCTACACCGCGCCGACCAACCTTGGTATAGAATGCAAATACGAACCTTCGTGACGGTCATCACTGTATTCGTATTAATGTATACTATTTGTAGGCGCCGGATGAGGATGATTAAACAATATTTCAAGTTAGGCAGGGCCATTCGCCAATACTTACACTGCGTAAGATTTTGAGTGACTTCAAGTTGTGCAATTCCCCCACACTTCGACCCGCCCCCACCCGTCGCCCGATAGTCACCTACAGATACCCGTTATGCCCCCACCCGTCGCCCGATAGTCACCTACAGATACCCGTTATGAAGTGTTTAGTGGTTTCGAGTAATATCAGTTCCCGCGAGCCTGAACAAAGCCGTTGCCCATTACTTTTACGCCATATTACTCGTAACCACTTAGCACTTCCCCATCCCCGATTGAAACCGTTACACATAACCGTTACCACATATGACCTGAATAAAATACTTGCGGCCACTTCCCCGCCGATTTCCCACAGAGCAGTTACCCATAGCCGTTACTCCATGTTATCCTAATAAAATACTTGCCGCTTCCCCGATTCCCCACAGAGCCTGCCTCTAGTCATTCATCGTCCCCCCGACCTAGTGTCGGTCTACACTATCCCGGTCTATACTAACCCGAGCGAGTAGTAACCCTCGCACTGGTATGCTCACGTTGCGTATGATGGGTACGCGTGTGATTTGGCGAGAGTGGAACTTTTGCGCGCAAGAGCAAAATGATAACTTGTGGGTGGGCGATTCATTGCCTGCCCAACCATCCCTGACTTTTGTTCCTGTCAGCTTTCTTGACCTTCCTTGCATCGTCGCTCCGGTTCCGAACACGCACACTCGATTCTATTTCATGGAATTAGATATCAGTGACTATCTGATTCACACAGGAATTGAAAGAAGAAATCGATCGTCGTGAAGGAGAAGATGATGAACAGAAAGGCTGCGTCGCAGAGGAAGAGGAAGTTGATCAAGAATTAGATAAGAAGATGATGTTGAAGAAGAATTAGAAGAAGAAGACATGTATGATGACAGAAGTGAAGAAGAGGAAGGTGGAAGAAATGTATGATGACAGAAGTGAAGACGGAGTGGAGCATCAATGAGCAAAAAAAAAAAAAAAAAAAAAAAAAAAAAAAAAAAAAAAAAAAAAAAAAAAAAAATTACTTACTCATTAAACGTGTTATTTACTTACTAGTTAATAATATAGCTAGTTAAAAGCGTTCTTAGTATTACCATGATTACACTGCATTGATATACGGTTTTCAATGCATGCACTGAATACCCATTTCAATGCATGCATTGAAATCAATGCATACATTGAAAAGACACATTTCAATGTATGCATTGACATTTTGATTCATGCATTGATTTTTTTCAATGCATGCATTGAAATACATATTTCATTGACATTTTAATGCATGCATTGAAAATTTTTCAATGCATGCATTGAAATACACATTTCTGTGCTGCATTGAAATTTTGATGCATGCATGCATTGATTTTCAATGCATGCATTGAAATGTGCTGCATTGAAATTTCAATGCATGCATTGAAAATCAATGCATGCATTGAAAATCAATGCATGCATTGAAATGTGCTAAGAATTACAGTGCATTGAAATAATTTCAATGCATGATCAATGCATCATGCATGAAATTTTAATGCATGCATTGACATTAAATTTCAATGCATGCATTGAATATCCTGAGTCATATGCATAGTACTAGTAAGTGGCCATGGGGAATTCGCGATCGAAAAAGAATATTAATTGTAGGCGTGATGTGAGGAAAAAGTGGAAAAGTACTTGGAAAGATGTGGTGGAGTATGGAAGCTTGTATTACCAGGAAGGCAGTAAAAAGGCTGAAAATGAGGATGAGCATACGTTGGGTTGTGGAGGGAGGCAAGAACAGTGTTTTAGCGAGAATTTAGTCCTGGGAAGATGTTTTTACCTTTTTGTTGGGG
>WBZZ01001249.1:242500-262500 GCA_019918135.1 Paulinella micropora
AACTCGACAGGCATGTCTGACGAAGTCTAAACACTTTCCTTTCCTTTCCTTTCCTTTCTTTTCTTTTCTTCTCTTTTCTTTTCTCTTTTTTTTTCTTCTCTTTTCTTCCCTTCTCTTTTCGTTTCTTTTCTCTTCTTTTCTTTCTCTCTTTCTTTCTTTCTTCCTTTCTTTCTTTCTTTCTTTTCTGTCTGTCTTTCTTTCTTTCTTTCCTTCTTTTTTTTCTTCTTTCTTTATTTTCTTCCTCCTCTTCCTCCTTAATAATAACGATAACAATATTAATAATAATAATAATAATAATAATAATAGTGCTTCTCTGTCAATGGCTGATGCATTTCTGCACATGCGCCTCCATCGTCTCACCCGTGAGGGGAGTACGAAGAATTGACGATAAGCTCTAATGACACCCCCGCAAGGGCAGTTCCAACACTTCCAGATGGGCCGGTATGTTCAATGAAAATACTGGTCCAGACGGATCGGTATGTTCAATGAAAATACTGGTGGCACCGACGGGAATCGAACTGGCGACAGGGCCCAGATGGTAGAACTTGACCACTGGGCTATCACGGTGTCCAATAATAATAATAATAATAATAATAATAATAATAATAATAATAATAATAATAATAATAATAGTGTATCTCCTGCCAATTGCTGAGCCAAAAGGCCATGTGCATCCAGTCCTCCATTCCATAAGGAAAGTCTCCACACCAATCGGTGGAATAAAGGAAGTGACGGCATAGAACATTACTCTAGGAGCTTTATACCAATCAGCCTATGGAAAGGGACCGATGGCCTATGTACTCCCTAATAATAATAATAATAATAATAATAATAATAATAATAATAATAATAACTAGAGGCTGCGCCAACACCTGAAAGGATGGTTTGCGGTGCGCTTCGGAAGCGCACCCCCCCCCTTTCCCGTCGATAGGGTACGTTCAATTGCCGGAGGTACCAGCAGAACGCAAGTGTAAGCTCTGGTGGCACAAAAATCTAAATTCTCTGGTTTTTGTGTCACCCGCCACCAAAACTTTTTTACGTCCGAAGAGAGCGCACCGAGAGGTGTTGGGTACACCAAACATCAGCCTCAAACTCCCTCTGGTGTGCGCAAACCGCGCCTGGTGGCGCAAAACATCAATTTTCCGGTTTGTATGCCACCGGCGCAATATTTTTCATATTTTCGAAGAGAGCTCATCAAGAAGTGTCAGATGCACTAAATATTAGCCGCTAACTCCCTGGGGTGTGCGCAAGCCGCGCCTGGTGGCACAAGACCTCAATTCTCCGGTTTGAGTGCCACCCGCAACCAAAACGGGTACGTACAATCGCCGGGCTGGGGTTCCCGGGGGGAGGGCCCCCCGGACCCCCCCTGCACCGTCGACAGGGTACGTTGAATTGCCGGAGGCACCGGCAAGGACTGCTAAAAACCAGGAAATTTTGGATTCAGGATACTTCGCTAACGCAAATATTTTCGTGAATTCCAAAAAAACTATACCAGCATCAAGATCGAGTCTGGGGCTAGCCACCCTGTCAATATGAGCTCCCAACTCCTCCTGGTTCACACAAACCATGATTTATTCCGATGGGAGAGCAGAAATAGGCTAAAAAAACAAGGAATTTTGGCATTCAGGACACTGCCCTAACGCACATATTTACGTAAATTCCAAAAAAAATATACCAGCATCAACATCGAGTCTGGGGCTAGCCACCCTGCCAATATGAGCTCCCAACTTCTCCTGGATCCCACAGACCATGATTTATTCCGATAGGGGTGCGAAAATGCGGGTGGAGGGGTGGTGGGGTACACAATTTTCATTGACCCCCCTCCCCCCAAAACCCCTCACCCCCTTCTCCAACACCTTTCAGGGATAATAATAATAATAATAATAATAATAATAATAATAATAATAATAATAATAATAATAATAATACTATATCTGAGGCGTACTGATGCAGCTAATGGCATATCCTCAACGGACATAAGCCTCCAATACCCTTGTTCGAGGTGCTCCACCCCCCCGTGTCAGTCTCTCGCCTGATGATCGGGGCCACCGATGGAGCTCCTGAGGGCAAGACTGCACTAAGCCGAGGTTATTCCGCAGTCCCAGCAACCTCTTGCAAGACGTCACCGAATGTGCAAGTGCATACACCAAGCGCGGTTGCTAGAGCTGCCTCGAAACCCCACCCATAACAATCTGGTGTCTGCTGGGTCCTGGGCTATCAACCAGCATATGCGGAGTTTAAGATCTTTTACGCGCGCAACGACCCTCCTCCCCAGCATCTACCACCAAAGGGTTATGAGTTGGCGTCACAGTTTAACGCCTTGAGGCCATTGGGCTGGAACTCTGTTTAGCAAGTGTGACTAGGTTTTTTCATCGGGATTTCCCTCAAATATGTCACAGTCAACACTCCAAGGCAGATTTACTATATCTGAGGAATAATAATAATAATAATAATAATAATAATAATAATAATAATAATAATAATAATAATAATAATATTATTATTATTATTATTATTAATAACTATACTTTAATTCTTGTTTGTTGTAGGCTTTCCTTTTACCGGGCCTGTCTTTGGGCGTATGTAGTATCTGGGTGATGGCTGTGGGGTATCTGGGGACATCCCATCGGCAGCAGTCCAAGAAAACCGATTGTAGTGAAGATGAGCAGAGTCACGAGGACGAGCAGAAGATGGGGGAGTCTATCTGGTCTCCGCTGCAGGTGCCGGGGGTGGGCTTTGCGGCCAGTGCTTACGCCTGCGTTCGCAGCACGCGCTACCTGCTGATGTTTTGGCTTCCGTTCCATTTCTCGGAGGTCTTACATGAACCAAAGCCGACGACTTCTGGAAAACGAAGTGTGAATGTTTAGATGCATGCACTTGGTACGGAAGCAGCGGGATTGGCATCGACTTGCTTTGACGTGGCTGGAGTCGTGGGAACCGTGCTTGCAGGTGCGAAATAGGTTGGTGTTGGTCATAGTAATAGCACCAAGATAAATGGAAGTAAATAAAACAGCAAAACTAGAGGAGACGACGACGACGTGCAAGATTTTTTTTCTTTTTTCCCCCCAATTTTCACTTATATGACTGTTTTTATTCCCATTTTCCTTATCGCTCTAGAGTATAGAAAATGTATTTTGAGGGATCAGGCGCAACTAGAAAGTCTTTTTTACTTCTTCACGCAGGACTTTTTATGCTTCACTATTTCATAAGGCACTTTTCTTGCTGTTCTGCCACATTAGGTCTTTATAATGCTTCACTATTTCATGAGGCACTTTTCTTGTTGTTCTGCCTAACTAGGTCGAGTTCATGATCTGAAGCTGGGACGGCTTTCTGACCCGCGCACGCTTTCCGCTTGCTGCTTGGTCCCTGGGGCGCTACTGCTTCTTTACTTAGACCTGCATCCCACTCCTATGTCAGTTACCACTAGGTTTCTCTCCTCCCTTCGTATGAGTTTGCATCAACTGAGTTTTGCATGTTGATGCAAAATTGCATCTCCGCTCATGTGTGCGTTCGAAGAAGCTAGCTTTGTTGATTTGGTTAGAAATATGTATTGATATTTGGATGTATGTGGTTGTTTTTGTATGAAAACCGTCAAAAATAGATCTATTAATATCATCGTCTTGCTGTGTAAAGCATTCTTTCTCTCTCCTTGGTTGCGGCGGGTGCGGAGATAGCGGACTATTTGCTGGTAAATCCTCCAGCCCCCGAATCTAAGAGATCAGAGCATGCCTCTCATTCTTGTTCTTGTAACATGCCTTTCGCCAAAGGTTGGTCCTACGGCGCTAGAAATCAGCACGCACTCTGGCCATGGAGCCAGGTAAGCCTCCCAAGATGCATCATCAACCCAGAAATAAATTATTGTCGTGTCAATTTCAAGGTACATGGGCCGTGTCTCAGGGCTGATCTCAGGACTGGCTGCACTTGTCTCGGCATTCATGCAGGTAGTGCAGATAACAGACCCATCATACACTGGGAAATATATTGTCTGTTCCTCTTTGCAGGCATTAGCTTTGGAAATCGTGGGCCCAGTGCAACTGGTCAAACTGATCGTGCTCATGCAGAGCGGCGGTGTCCTCTTCACCTGTCTAAGTGTAAGCCAAGGGGGAACAACAAGGACAAAACAAGGTTGATGCTGGATCTGTATCGATTTTGCTTTCAACTTTTCTCTTCGGTGTCCTCTTCACCTGTCTTAGTGTAAGCCAAGGGGGAACAAGGACAAAACAAGGTTGACGCTGAATCTGTATCGATTTTACTTTCAACTTTTTCTCTTCGACGTGCGTTCTCCATGCGACATCATCATCATCATCATCATCATTATCATCATCATCATCATCATCATCATCATCATCATATCATCATCCATCATCATCCATCATCATCCATCATCATCATCACATCATCATCATCATCATCATCATCATCCATCATCATCATCATCATCATCCATCATCATCATCATCATCATCATCATCATCCAACATTCACTCAAATCAAATGACTACAGAATCTTGAAGGCTCGGACCTGAAAGTGTAACAAATTGGTGGATTGTAATTTATCTTCTCTGGATTACTATTAGGACCATTTAGAGATATTTATATTACTAATACTATTTTGATTGCACCCTAGTCAAAATTAAGTCTATAGGTCGTGATCGGCAGGCTGGGAGTCTTGTGACTCTTCTCTTCACCTTTCGTAGGTGCGAATCGAAGCAGACCCAGTTCAAACCGTTGTAAGGAATTACTAGTATATACTATTGATAGTAGTCACTTTTGAGTAATGGTTCTGAAAATGATCAGTATTACTGGGACTATAGCGCTTAAAATAATTCGCAGGGGAAATGATTCGCCGACCTCTCTGACCGGCATCAAAGCCAAAAGGTTAATCGTGCTGTGGCTTAGCCAAGCGAAGAGCCTGCATCAAGATCGTAAGCATCATTATGTACTAGTATCAGCTCCAATCCCCACTTCTGGGGTCCCTGTAGTCTCCTGTTTTCTCTCTTTATTTGCCACTGTTTTTAGTAACTTATGTTCGCCTACTTGCATGCTTCCTTTTCACTGCTCTACGAAAAGCAAGCGTTCTTCACTGTTATTTTTCAAGTCGTTCATTGGGGGAAAATATTATCTTGAATGGTACTATCAGTCATTCAATACTAATGACATGGCCGAAGACTATGGAGCACCTCAACGTAGAGATCCTGAGCCTGAGTGGCCGCAGGCTCCATAGACTCAGAGTTCAAGCTAATAGTAACTGCTTGAGAGACCGGAACATGAGTACGGTAATATGCACTGGCCATTCAATATTTATTGATACCTAGACAATGTGCTCGCCCTGCATAAAAATCGTAGTCTGCTGTTTTCTATCCTTGTTTGCCCTTGTTGAAGTTTAGTTATTAATATGTTCGCCTTCTCACAATCATGATTAATATTAATACTTTGTGTCAGCTTGTTTGGATACAACCCCAACTGAGGGGTAATAAAAATAATTACCGTCCAAAGCGAACTCTTAATAAAAATCTCTAACATTGCGTTGAAGGGATGAGTCATACTAAGTAACTTCATCATGTTAATGACAGTATTCGCCGCTACTACGGTAAATTCAAGTGAGACAGATTACTATATATTATTAATAATAGCTTAAGTCACGAGTCAATTGTGCCAGTGCGTAACAGTCATTTTAGGCATTGCGCACTGGACCTAAGCCCGATTGAGCCGCAGCAGTTACAGTCACAACGGAGACTGCGGCGCACTCAGCTTACTATAATAGTTTGTTCCGAGGCTCTATCTGCTTATTACGGTTTGCTCAGTGAATCTGGGGCGCCGGAGCGGATTAAAATCACAAGCTTTTGAGCAGTGGGCAGCTAACTTTTATATTAGTAATACATATGTTGTAGTTGAATAGGCGCGGCGGAGCGGCTTTTCGGGGGCCATTCCCCCGTAGTAACCGTGTCACGTCCAAGACTGCCTATTGATCTAACTCAAGTTTCACAAGAAAAACCGCAAGCAAACTTCCAAAATTAGTTATTTACTGAAAGGGGTTTACTGGACCTCAAGTATCCGCGCTTACCCTTTTGCGTGCTGTAGAGGAGTAGGGCTTGTCGGCTGGGAGCCGCCTGTAGTTGGCTTGGGTAGTAGGGCTTGCTGTGCTATGAGCTTTACTACCTGGTGAAGTATTAAAAATCTGTTAATGACATTCAAGTCAGAACCGGAAATGTAATGAGAGTCATACTACGTGACATCTTCCATTATTAAATTATTATACTTCAAATGCGTTTAATATTATTCAGAATCAGGACCACTACTGGTCGGAGAATACGAGTAATTTCATCTATCTATCTACATACATACACACATGCAATGCATACTGCATACATATATGCGAAGATGAATGAAACATACGTGACATTAGTGATATTGAGAATACGAGTAATTCCATCTTCTATCTATCTACATACATATATACATACATAACATGCGTGCATGCATACATATATACGAAGAAGATGAATGAAAAATATTAATACGCGAAATCAGGATTACTCCCTCCATAGCCTTTACGTATTAATAGCACCACCTGCCGCACGAAGGCCCCATGTAACTTCTCAGTGTCGGCGACGCGTGTGGGAGAGCACACCAGGAATCACAAGTGCCAGCGCATTTTAAGGCAGCCTCCATATTGTTGAAACAAGTGGCATCGCCGGAGAGTAAGTTGAAACACGGGTACTGGAAATTTGGCGGACACACTGCAAGCACAGCAGTAGTAATAGTAAGTAAAAAGTAGTAGCAGTAAGTAGTAGTAGTAGAAGTAGTAGTAGCAGCAGCAGCAGCAGCAGCAGTAGTAGTAGTAGTAGTAGTAGTAGTAGTAGTAGTAGTAGTAGTAGTAGTAGTAGTAGTAGTAATAGTAGTAGTAGTAGTAGTAGTGTTGCAGTCGCGCAAGGACCTGGGCCGAGTGTGATGGCTGGCCACGTCTGTCCCACAAACGGGTATGTTGCAACGCCATTGTATGTGGCCCCACAGTAATTGGACGAAGTGCCCACCCTCATTACAGCCACCTAAGCGAGATCGATGGATAAATAGATAGATAGATAGATAGATAGATAGATAGATAGATAGATAAATAGATAGATAGATAGATAGATAGATAAATAGATAAATAGATAGATAGATAGATAGATAGATAGATAGATGATAGATAGATATATGTAGATGGATGGATAGATAGATATGTAGGTAGATCGGTAGGCAGGTAGATGGGTAGGTAGGTCAGTACCTTGCCACCGTCGGCCATGGTGATCAGGCCCTGGTGCACAGCCGCTTTGCAGATCGCTGAATTGTCCGTGTAGAGGCCGTTGTCGCGGCAGCCCACGACGCCTGCCGTGCTCCAACCGGAGCCCGCGGGGCAAGTCCAGTATTCCGTGGTGCCATCGGGTTGCGACTGTGCAGTAGTGTGGGTCGTCGCTGGTACAACAAGAGGCACGGCAGATTACGTGAAAATATCTATACACACGTACGCATACACTCTGTCTCTCTGTCTCTGTCGCTTTCTCTACAAGTTATGCAGGTTTGGTTTCATATAATATCATATCATGTCATATCATATCGTGTCCTATTGTATCAATCTATCAATCTAGGTAGAAAAGGTTGGTGGTACCTATTCGAACGCGGCAGCCAAGCTCCGGTTGATTCTTTGGCCATGGTGAACCGTTAAAACATTCGTCTTGTGCCATACACCAGCCCTGATATCCATCGGTGCACCTGTATATACATGAAACACATACAACTGATAACATAAAAACGAATGCATATTATATTATATTATTATTATAATAATAAGATATATATACATAGATATAAATACATATATATATATGTATTTATATATACATATAGTATATATATATATGTATATATATATATATAAAACATACATGTAATATGTATATATACTCGCGTGAGCCCGTTGTGCAGAATCGTCCCTGCCCCAGGGGTAAGGCACGTGCAAGTGACTGCATACATACATACATACAACATACACAAACAGATAGACAGAGAAACACAGACAGATAGAAAGATGGACAGATAGGCTGCAAATATCAGCTCCCAACTCCTGGTCCCCACAATTTATTCCGATAGGGGTGCAGAAATGGGGGCGAAAAAACAAGGAATTTCGGTATTCAGGGGGGGGGGGGACATAACTTTTAACATAAATACAACATAACATAGAACACAATATGTGTGGTGCCGATTGAAGGTGAAGGGGTCACGGAGGCTGGAAAGAAACATGCAACAACAAACAGCCATTTTATGAATAACAATGTTATGTTATGTCATATTATATTATACTGAATTACATTTCATCATATTATATTCTACTGAATTATATTTCATCATATAATATTATACCATATCATATTATACTACAAATTCTCGATATGTTACATACACATAAATCATGCCACTCAAATCCTGCACACATTAATATTTCATGACTCTACGTATAAAATATGTAACATTTACTTTTATACTGCCATATGTTCGGTATGATGATGACAGATCACGCAGCATGTACTTGCATATGCATGGGCTCGTGTGCATACAAGCCCACACCAGAAAGCGCAAGACTAAGAAAAGAGCCCTCGCACAAGCATACGGGGTCGTTTCGGGAAACGGCCAAATTTCGTGCAAAACTTGACTAAGAGGAATTTCGGTTGGCACAGCTGCCTGTTCTCAGCTTTGTTCCCGTGTGGAGTCGTTAGCCATGAATCGCAAGTCAGAACAAGCTGAGGACGCTAGCAAGAATTATCAGCCAAGGCCATCGCGCGTGACTTTCTAATCGATATCTTTATCACTATCTACATGATTCTATCTGAGGTTATTTTTCGTCATCTCACTGTTAGGGTCTGTTATAACCTCACCAGAGTCGCACAGCAAACAAATTCAACTGTCAGCTATGAGTAAGAAAGGAGAGAGAGCTCCACGGGCATACCAGTGCTCGAAGATGAAGGAGAGTTAGAAGGCGATACAGAGCTCGTAGGCGAAACAGAGCTCGTAGGCGATACAGAGATCGTAGGCGATACAGAGCGCGAAGCAGAAACAGAGATCGTAGGCGATACAGAGCACGAAGCAGAAACAGAGATCGTAGGCGATACAGAGACCGTAGGCGATACAGAGATCGTAGGCGATACAGAGCGCGAAGCAGAAACAGAGATCGTAGGCGATACAGAGACCGTAGGCGATACAGAGATCGTAGGCGATACAGAGCGCGAAGCAGAAACAGAGATCGTAGGCGACAGAGACCGTAGGCGATACAGAGATCGTAGGCGATACAGAGCGCGAAGCAGAAACAGAGATCGTAGGCGATACAGAGATCGTAGGCGAAACAGAGATCGTAGGCGAAACAGAGATCGTAGGCGAAACAGAGATCGTAGGCGAAAAAGAGATCGTAGGCGATACAGAGACCGTAGGCGAAACAGAGATCGTAGGCGATACAGAAGGCGAAGCCGATACAGAGATCGTAGGCGAAACAGAGATCGTAGGCGATACAGAGATCGTAGGCGATACCGAGCGCGAAGCCGAAACAGAGATCGTAGGCGATACAGAGACCGTATGCGATACAGAGATCGTAGGCGAAACAGAGATCGTAGGCGAAACAGAGATCGTAGGCGAAACAGAGACCGTAGGCGAAACAGAGATCGTAGGCGATACAGAGCGCGAAGCAGAAACAGAGATCGTAGGCGAAACAGAGACCGTAGGCGATACAGAGATCGTAGGCGAAACAGAGATCGTAGGCGATACAGAGACCGTAGGCGAAACAGAGATCGTAGGCGAAACAGAGATCGTGGGCGTTACAGAAGGCGAAGCCGATACAGAGATCGTAGGCGAAACAGAGATACTAGGCGATACAGAGATCGTAGGCGATACAGAGATACTAGGCGATACAGAGATCGTAGGCGAAACAGAGATCGTAGGCGATACAGAGACCGTAGGCGATACAGAGACCGTAGGCGATACAGAGATCGTAGGCGATACAGAGATCGTAGGCGATACTGAGGGCGAAGCCGAAAGAGAGATCGTAGGCGAAACAGAGATCGTAGGCGTTACAGAACACGAAGCCGATACAGAGATCGTAGGCGTTACAGAACGCGAAGCCGAAACAGAGATTGTGGGCGAAACAGAGATCGTAGGCGAAACAGTGATCGTAGGCGAAACAGTGATCGTAGGCGATACAGAGATCGTAGGCGATTTAGAGATCGTAGGCGATACAGACGGTATCCGTTCGTCAGAGTATCCCCAATCGTCGCTGTTGTTGTCGATCGCTGTCTCGCTCTCTATGAATATATTAACACTAACTCTCTTTGTCTCTCTCTCTCTTTCTCTATCTCTCTCTATCTCTGTTTGTCTCTGTCTCTCTGTCTGTCCTTCTCTCTCTCTTTTTCTCTATCTATCTATCTCTCTCTCTCTCTCTCTCTCTCTCTCTCTCTCTCTCTCTCTAGCTATCTCTATTTCTCTCTTCTCTCTCTCTCTCTCTCTCTCTTTCTTTCTCTCTCTCTCTCTCCCTGTGTTTTCACCCTCCCACCCCCACCCCTCTACAAAAAAAAGGGGGGGGCCAAGGTGTAACTGTCCTTTCCCTTTATGTAACTGTGATATATGCCCCCCCCCCCCCCCCCCCCCCCCCGCCCCGCCCCGCCCGCAAGAAAGGCCGATGTGAGACTGACCGGATGGTGTCGGGCTCGGGGACGAGGATCGCGAGGCTGAACCTAGGCATTCAGAGCGTGATGCATTATGTGCTTAACACCTATCCTTTTCTATTCATATAGCTGTAGATATGTTGTTCCCCCCCCCCCCCCCCAAAAAAAAGGGCCAAGGTGAGACTGACCGGATCGCGATGGTTTCTGGCGCGGGGACGGGGATTGCGAGGCTGAACCTGAGACTGAGAGGCATTCAGAGCGTGATGCATTATGTGCTTATACTCTACTGTACTATATCATTTTGCCCTAGTTTCTTATCTTATCTCACCTCATCTCACCTCATCTCATCTCATCTCATCTCATCATCTCATCTCATCATCTCATCTCACCTTATCTCATATAAATCTAATCTAATCTTATCTTAATGTTTAATATCTTATTTTATCTTATCTTACCTTGCATTGTTATTGCGCCCAAAGCGCCGCTGCTTTTCGGGAGCAAGATGACTGGTTGGTTGCGACTTAGTGGTACGAACAGGAGCACCAGCACCACCAAGAGTAAGATTGGAGTGAATACAAAGCATGGGAGACGCCACCTAGACGGCAGCTTGTCTCGAAGCGTCAAGTTGCACTCTTGGCCATCGAGCGAAGTGCCCAGGTTGCTAGCGTCGGCTTGCGTCGCTTGCAACGACCCAGCACTTTCCACGGACTCTAGTCAACGCAACCGGGACACAACTTGAGCGGTGGCCATACATCGACGCAAGAGAGAGAGAGAGAGAGAGAGAGAGAGAGAGAGAGAGAGAGAGAGAGAGAATAAAACCAAAAGACCAACAAAGATGACACGAGAGAGACCGAGACACAGACACATACAGACACACACAGACAACATGCTACAAGGTAAGGAGATCGAGACGAGAAGAGAAGAAGCAATAGGAGAAATAGTATTTCATCGATCATCAGATCACAGTGAGCGAATCGCAAAAGTTTAACTAGCAGTGTGCTCACCTTGGACTCAGGATCTCCCACCTCACAGACGAAAGCTTGAGGCTCCAGGCTCTGAGGGGCTGGCTGGGTCTGCACCGTGATCATCGTGGCTCCTACATGAAGATGGAAAACTTGTCTGCCCGGTGTACTATTGTACTTCCTCATGTCCTTCTTCCTAAGGCTTCCTTTCTGTTTTTCTTATTTGTCTTTCGTTTTTTTCGCCGACGCTAGCAACCTGGGCACTTCGCTCGATGGCCAAGAGTGCAACTTGACGCTTCGAGACAAGCTGCCGTCTAGGTGGCGTCTCCCATGCTTTGTATTCACTCCAATCTTACTCTTGGTGGTGCTGGTGCTCCTGTTCGTACCACTAAGTCGCAACCAACCAGTCATCTTGCTCCCGAAAAGCAGCGGCGCTTTGGGCGCAATAACAATGCAAGGTAAGATAAGATAAAATAAGATATTAAACATTAAGATAAGATTAGATTAGATTTATATGAGATAAGATGAGATGAGATGATGCGATGAGATGATGAGATGAGATGAGATGAGATGAGATGAGGTGAGATGAGATGAGATAAGATAAGAAACTAGGGCAAAATGATATAGTACAGTAGAGTATAAGCACATAATGCATCACGCTCTGAATGCCTCTCAGTCTCAGGTTCAGCCTCGCAATCCCCGTCCCCGCGCCAGAAACCATCGCGATCCGGTCAGTCTCACCTTGGCCCTTTTTTTTTTGGGGGGGGGGGGGGGGGGAACAACATATCTACAGCTATATGAATAGAAAAGGATAGGTGTTAAGCACATAATGCATCACGCTCTGAATGCCTAGGTTCAGCGCTCGCGATCCTCGTCCCCGAGCCCGACACCATCCGGTCAGTCTCACATCGGCCTTTCTTGCGGGCGGGGCGGGGCGGGGGGGGGGGGGGGGGGGGGGGGCATATATCACAGTTACATAAAGGGAAAGGACAGTTACACCTTGGCCCCCCCTTTTTTTTTTGTAGAGGGGTGGGGGTTGGGGTGGGTGGGTGGGGGGGGGGGGGGGGGTGAGAGGGTGAAAAGCAAGAGAGAGAGAGAGAGAGAGAGGAAAGAAAGAAAGAAGAGAGAGAGAAAGAAGAGAAAAGAAGGAGAGAAGAGAGAAATCGAGAGAAATAGAGATAGCTAGAGAGAGAGAGAGAGAGAGAGAGAGATAGAGAAAAAGAGAGAGAGAGAAGGACAGACAGAGAGACAGAGACAACAGAGATAGAGAGAGATAGAGAAAGAGAGAGAGACAAAGAGAGTTAGTGTTAATATATTCATAGAGAGCGAGACAGCGATCGACAACAACAGCGACGATTGGGGATACTCTGACGAACGGATACCGTCTGTATCGCCTACGATCTCTAAATCGCCTACGATCTCTGTATCGCCTACGATCACTGTTTCGCCTACGATCTCTGTTTCGCCCACAATCTCTGTTTCGGCTTCGCGTTCTGTAACGCCTACGATCTCTGTATCGGCTTCGTGTTCTGTAACGCCTAAGATCTCTGTTTCGCCTACGATCTCTCTTTCGGCTTCGCCCTCAGTATCGCCTACGATCTCTGTATCGCCTACGGTCTCTGTATCGCCTACGGTCTCTGTATCGCCTACGATCTCTGTTTCGCCTACGATCTCTGCTTCGCCTACGATCTCTGTTTCGCCTACGATCTCTGTATCGCCTACGATCTCTGTATCGCCTAGTATCTCTGTTTCGCCTACGATCTCTGTATCGGCTTCGCCTTCTGTAACGCCCACGATCTCTGTTTCGCCTACGATCTCTGTTTCGCCTACGGTCTCTGTATCGCCGACGATCTCTGTTTCGCCTACGATCTCTGTTTCGCCTACGATCTCTGTATCGCCTACGATCTCTGTTTCTGCTTCGCGCTCTGTATCGCCTACGATCTCTGTATCGCCTACGGTCTCTGTTTCGCCTACGATCTCTGTTTCGCCTACGATCTCTGTTTCGCCTACGATCTCTGTATCGCCTACGATCTCTGTTTCGCCTACGATCTCTGTTTCGGCTTCGCGCTCGGTATCGCCTACGATCTCTGTATCGCCTACGATCTCTGGTTCGCCTACGATCTCTGTATCGGCTTCGCCTTCTGTATCGCCTACGATCTCTGTTTTGCCTACGGTCTCTGTATCGCCTACGATCTCTGTTTCGCCTACGATCTCTGTTTCGCCTACGATCTCTGTTTCGCCTACGATCTCTGTTTCGCCTACGATCTCTGTATCGCCTACGATCTCTGTATCGCCTACGATCTCTGGTTCGCCTACGATCTCTGTATCGCCTACGATCTCTGTATCGCCTACGGTCTCTGTATCGCCTACGATCTCTGTTTCTGCTTCGCGCTCTGTATCGCCTACGATCTCTGTATCGCCTACGGTCTCTGTATCGCCTACGATCTCTGTTTCTGCTTCGCGCTCTGTATCGCCTACGATCTCTGTATCGCCTACGGTCTCTGTATCGCCTACGATCTCTGTTTCTGCTTCGTGCTCTGTATCGCCTACGATCTCTGTTTCTGCTTCGCGCTCTGTATCGCCTACGATCTCTGTATCGCCTACGAGCTCTGTTTCGCCTACGAGCTCTGTATCGCCTTCTAACTCTCCTTCATCTTCGAGCACTGGTATGCCCGTGGAGCTCTCTCTCCTTTCTTACTCATAGCTGACAGTTGAATTTGTTTGCTGTGCGACTCTGGTGAGGTTATAACAGACCCTAACAGTGAGATGACGAAAAATAACCTCAGATAGAATCATGTAGATAGTGATAAAGATATCGATTAGAAAGTCACGCGCGATGGCCTTGGCTGATAATTCTTGCTAGCGTCCTCAGCTTGTTCTGACTTGCGATTCATGGCTAACGACTCCACACGGGAACAAAGCTGAGAACAGGCAGCTCTTAGTCAAGTTTTGCACGAAATTTGGCCGTTTCCCGAAACGACCCCGTATGCTTGTGCGAGGGCTCTTTTCTTAGTCTTGCGCTTTCTGGTGTGGGCTTGTATGCACACGAGCCCATGCATATGCAAGTACATGCTGCGTGATCTGTCATCATCATACCGAACATATGGCAGTATAAAAGTAAATGTTACATATTTTATACGTAGTCATGAAATATTAATGTGTGCAGGATTTGAGTGGCATGATTTATGTGTATGTAACATATCGAGAATAATTTGTAGTATAATATGATATGGTATAATATTATATGATGAAATATAATTCAGTAGAATATAATATGATGAAATGTAATTCAGTATAATATAATATGACATAACATAACATTGTTATTCATAAAATGGCTGTTTGTTGTTGCATGTTTCTTTCCAGCCTCCGTGACCCCTTCACCTTCAATCGGCACCACACATATTGTGTTCTATGTTATGTTGTATTTATGTTAAAAGTTATGTCCCCCCCCCCCTGAATACCGAAATTCCTTGTTTTTTCGCCCCCATTTCTGCACCCCTATCGGAATAAATTGTGGGGACCAGGAGTTGGGAGCTGATATTTGCAGCCTATCTGTCCATCTTTCTATCTGTCTGTGTTTCTCTGTCTATCTGTTTGTGTACGTTGTATGTATGTATGTATGCAGTCACTTGCACGTGCCTTACCCCTGGGGCAGGGACGATTCTGCACAACGGGCTCACGCGAGTATATATACATATTACATGTATGTTATATATATATATATATATATATATACATATATATATATACTATATGTATATATAAATACATATATATATATGTATTTATATCTATGTATATATATCTTATTATTATAATAATAATATAATATAATATGCATTCGTTTTTATGTTATCAGTTGTATGTGTTTCATGTATATACAGGTGCACCGATGGATATCAGGGCTGGTGTATGGCACAAGACGAATGTTTTAACGGTTCACCATGGCCAAAGAATCAACCGGAGCTTGGCTGCCGCGTTCGAATAGGTACCACCAACCTTTTCTACCTAGATTGATAGATTGATACAATAGGACACGATATGATATGACATGATATGATATTATATGAAACCAAACCTGCATAACTTGTAGAGAAAGCGACAGAGACAGAGAGACAGAGTGTATGCGTACGTGTGTATAGATATTTTCACGTAATCTGCCGTGCCTCTTGTTGTACCAGCGACGACCCACACTACTGCACAGTCGCAACCCGATGGCACCACGGAATACTGGACTTGCCCCGCGGGCTCCGGTTGGAGCACGGCAGGCGTCGTGGGCTGCCGTGACAACGGCCTCTACACGGACAATTCAGCGATCTGCAAAGCGGCTGTGCACCAGGGCCTGATCACCATGGCCGACGGTGGCAAGGTACTGACCTACCTACCCATCTACCTGCCTACCGATCTACCTACATATCTATCTATCCATCCATCTACATCTATCTATCTATCTATCTATCTATCTATCTATCTATCTATCTATCTATTTATCTATCTATCTATCTATCTATCTATCTATCTATCTATCTATCAATCTATCTATCTTATCTATCTATCTATCTATCTATCTATCTATCTATCTATCTATCTATTTATCCATCGATCTCGCTTAGGTGGCTGTAATGAGGGTGGGCACTTCGTCCAATTACTGTGGGGCCACATACAATGGCGTTGCAACATACCCGTTTGTGGGACAGACGTGGCCAGCCATCACACTCGGCCCAGGTCCTTGCGCGACTGCAACACTACTACTACTACTACTACTATTACTACTACTACTACTACTACTACTACTACTACTACTACTACTACTACTACTGCTGCTGCTGCTGCTGCTACTACTACTACTTCTACTACTACTACTTACTGCTACTACTTTTTACTTACTATTACTACTGCTGTGCTTGCAGTGTGTCCGCCAAATTTCCAGTACCCGTGTTTCAACTTACTCTCCGGCGATGCCACTTGTTTCAACAATATGGAGGCTGCCTTAAAATGCGCTGGCACTTGTGATTCCTGGTGTGCTCTCCCACACGCGTCGCCGACACTGAGAAGTTACATGGGGCCTTCGTGCGGCAGGTGGTGCTATTAATACGTAAAGGCTATGGAGGGAGTAATCCTGATTTCGCGTATTAATATTTTTCATTCATCTTCTTCGTATATATGTATGCATGCACGCATGTTATGTATGTATATATGTATGTAGATAGATAGAAGATGGAATTACTCGTATTCTCAATATCACTAATGTCACGTATGTTTCATTCATCTTCGCATATATGTATGCAGTATGCTTGCATGTGTGTATGTATGTAGATAGATAGATGAAATTACTCGTATTCTCCGACCAGTAGTGGTCCTGATTCTGAATAATATTAAACGCATTTGAAGTATAATAATTTAATAATGGAAGATGTCACGTAGTATGACTCTCATTATTAACACTTCCGGTTCTGACTTGAATGTCATTAATGAACATTAATACTTAACCCAAAGCTCATAGCACAGCAAGCCCTACCCAAGCCAACTACAGCTCCCAGCCGAGCAACTTGAGCCCTACTCTACATCACGCAAAGGGGTAAGAGCGGATACTTGAGGGACGGTCCAGTAAACCCCTTTCAGTAAATAACTAATTTTGGAAGATTTAGCTTGCGGTTCAAGTTTTCTTTTGAAACTTGATTTAGATCGGTGGCAACTTATGATACGCAGTCTGAGTCTTGGACACGGTTAGGGGGAATGGCCCCCGAAAACTTGAAGCCGCCGCCGCATATTCAACTACAACATGTGTATAATAGTAAGCTGCCCATCAAAACGCTAATAAATGACCATCATAAGTTAGTTATGTCACATAAGAATCATGATATTCTGTATTTCACATACCGGGCCACTTGTCAGATGTTTACAGATATTAATAGATTTATACTTGAATAACTAATCGAAAGCGTAGTTAGTAGGTGCAACTACGATAATTTAATAAATTTCATTGAACTATGGTATGAACGCATTATATTAATATGTCAACTGTGACTTGGTTACAAGAGATTCATTGAACTTGTTGCTAACTGCTTCGCTCTGATAGATATTATAAAACAATACTACCTGGTGACAGAACAAAATATATGAACAGTAGTAAAATTACTACGTGACGTAACACGCGCCCTTTGGCAGGTCATGAAACGCTAAAACTATTCAGTTCTCTAACTCTATGGGGTTCTGTACAGGATGTGAGCTTCAAAAGGAAGCAAAAATAGAACGAAAAGGGTGATCTTGAAACGAATAAAAAAGGACGAAGGTGAAAAGTTTTCATTCTTCACATTATGACCTTGGTGTTTCGACTATGAAATTGATTTGTTCTTTTTTTTCTTTCTCCCTTTGTCTTTTATCTTCGGACCAACCCTCTCCTATTCCCACGTATTTTTTTTTTCGCCTTGCTGTACAATGCCACCTGGGTGAAGCGTCAAGGACGGTTGTGTAGGGTCGAGTAATGGTCGATTGCGAAGTTCGTACTGCATGCTTCGCTTTGAAAGGGTCATGAGAATGTATATATATAGGTTCGGTTATGGCAAAGGTTTCCCAAGGCTATACATAATTGAACACAATCAAGTCTTGGCACAGTCAGCCAGCAGACAGAACTACTATCCCACTTTGCTATTCATATCACATTATGACGGTCGAAGTCAATCAAACAATCCATGATCAAGCATCAAATCGGATCTCCACTAGAGACAGAGTGTCTTTCGGCATGGCTGTTGACGTGGAAGGTTTCAGATAGCTTCGAGTTGAAGATGGGAGAAGTCATCGAGGTGACACTTGTTGGGATGGACAACGGCTGCTGGGGTTGCTGTTCTTGTCGGAGTTGGGCACTCTAAGAAAGTTGAAGGTTTGCTTGAAGGAACCGGTCTCGCGCAGAAGTGCTTTTTTGCGTTGTTGGGGCGACAGGTTGAAGTTGAAGTTATGCTTGAAGGCCACCTCCTCGCGAACGACTGTGGTTCTGTTGCGGAGTTGGGGCGACGAGTTAGAGTTGAAAAATCGCCCAGGGGAAGGGGCCTCGCGGCCGTACCTAGGAGAAGCGCCCTCGCGCCCGTATCCAGACCTCCTGTAGTGCTGTTGAGGCGAGAGGTGAAAGTTGACAACATTTTGCTTCATTTCGTTCGCCCTGGAGCGCAGTTGGGGTGAGGCCCTGGAGCTCAGTTGGGGCGAAAAGTGAAAGTTGACATTTTGTCTGGGGGAGGCGTCGGCGTCCTCGTAGGTGTGCAGCTGTGGCATGACAGGCTTTTGCCTCAGCGACTCGCAATCACAAAGTGATACCTTCGCCAGACTACGCAAGGACTGAATTAAATTCTTCAAACAAGTGTGGTCGGGGACAGCTAAATGCAAGGAGCGATACAAATTTTCCTTGAAGAGCAGGGAAAACGCCCATTTCGTGATTCCAAAGATGTCGCTGTGGCGTCCATAGTGGATGCCGTCGATTGCGGCCACGGGAAATCGTTCCACTTCTCCCCCTTGCGTAGGTTTGATGTCGATTGTGTTGAACAACAAGTTCCACTCCAGGATTACTGCGGTTGGTTTGGATTTCCTGTCGGGAAACAAGAATAGATTCTCGTGACGGAGTGTGCCCCTGGAATTCATCTCTGGTGTGGAGTGGTTATGGCAGCTCCCGCAAAGAAATATCTTCAACCACTGAAATGCCTTGAGGTACTTTTCAGCTACTTCCTGCGAAGGCAATTCGATGTACAGAGGTTCGAGTTGGAAAAAGAATAGGGTGAGCGTCTTCGCGTGATCAACTTCGGCACGGGAAGGAGTATCACTTAAAATCCTTCGTGTCTCGTTACCATGGGGACTGTAGAATCCCATGCACGCATCTGCCAAATTAATCGAGGCCACCGTGCGTCGCGAGGAGCTCTCGAAGGTCAAGGGCAACGTGTGTTCCAAAGACAGCTCCAAGGAAAGGTTTTGCAATGTCCGGTCAAACTGGAGGCGTATTTCAGTTGGGGATGACAACCCCTGACTGTTGATCTTGTGACGGATACATACGATCTGATTGGTCAGAAGGGAATGGTAAAATTTAGCTTCCACTTGTTTCCTGGATTCCATCTGGATGTGCAGCTGGGTGGTCACGGTCTGTTGTGTGACTGGTGTTTGTTCTTGGTAACGAGACGACACCAAGCAAGAGGTTCATATACGTCCTCAATCGATCGCGTCGGTTATACAATAGGGAAAAATTGTGCCGACCTAGTTACACAATAGGGAAAAATTGTGCCGACCTATTTTATGATATGTAATGATACGAACGAAATACTTTTTTAATATTGTGCACATTTGCTAACTGCATGATACGTATGCTATGGAA